>OX457036.1:84565490-84577990 GCA_949752735.1 Lumbricus terrestris
AAAGATATTTGTTAGAAATCAATAAGTAGGCCTAGTAGGCTACATTCCAGCCCATTCGTCATTGGTGGGGATGCGGTCGTGCTAAAGAATGAGGTCCGCGATCTTGGTCTTCTACTCGACAGTAACCTGTCAATGCCATCACATATCACTGCAGTTGTGAGAACCAGCCCCGCAATACTGAGACAGCTGAGATCTAGCTGTGTCTCGGTCACTCACACAGGATGTGACACGCCACCTGATACAAAGTTTGATCTTGGGCTGAATCGATTATTGATATGTTGCCTTTGCTGGCTTGCCATAGCGCAGTATCGTTCGGCTTCAGGCGGTCTTCAATGCTGCTGCTCGTCTGGTCCTGCGATTGAAAAAATTCGACCACGTTTCTAGCGCGATTCGGGACCAGCTTCAGTGGCTTGGCATAGGTGACCGGATAAATTTCAAAATTTGTATCCTAATGTAGGCCTACAAATGCCTCAACAATTGCAATGCACCAGCCAACCTCGCGGACAGCATCAAACCGTTAGCAGACGATCCAAGCAGGCCCCGGCTTCGATCGTCCAAGACCCCCGACCAGGCCCGCCGACAGAAATTCCGGGCCCTTAGGCTGAGCAGTTGCGGGCCCCAAACTATCTTTAGACTTATTGAGCAAATTTACACAAAACAAATAAAAATAACAATAATGGGGGGTATGAATAGGGCCTACGTTGATGCTTGCATTAATTATTTTAATCAGTTCTTAATACTAAGAATTTAATTTTAAAATAATATGGTACCCGGGTAGTCAACAAGCAGCCTTTCTGGATTTAACTGCAACAATATGATTATCGTCTCAATCGTTTGTGTATAGGTCTAAACGCGGGCCCTGGCGTCAGAGTGCCAACATCAAAACAATGCCTCTTTACAGCTTCCATAATTTCAGCATTTTCGTAATTCTTATTCATAATGTCTTCATTTGGAATTAAGATATTAACACCACAAACTTTATTTTCATCCATTCAGTTATAGGCTTACATACGATCATCATGCAGGCACGTTTAATTTACTAGAATCAGCCGATGTAGGAGCTCGTAGGCTTAGGCCTAACTACACTGGCTCTGATTGCCTTCTTTTGAGATTCTGAATTGAGATAGTGGGCGACTGTACTGGGGTAGGCTATAAGCTTACCAACTTTTGTCTTTTCAAACTTATTAGCCTTTTCTTTTTGTCTTTGTACTCAACAGCTTCAGATTTGTGTTTATAAAATATTCCATCGTTGCGAGAGAAATTTATCATTTAGATTTTTGTTCACTTTTGATTTAAATCTGACAGCGCAAAACTTAGCAAAAGAACGTTCTGAGACGGAAGTGAGCGTGTTCTTTCGCAAAACACTGATAACTAAGGTAATGGACAGTTGCCTGAAACTTAAACAGTTGCAGCAGTGTAACAGTAATAGCCTATTAGGGTCTATTAAAAGTAACAAAAATCACAAACAATAACCTGGGCTAAGTAATATGAGTGATTAATGATTATAGGTTGGGCCCGCCGCCCGTATTCAACATAATTATGAAACATTATTATAATCACTGTAGCCCGGGCCCCTCCGGGCCCCTAAAAGTCGCCGGACCCCTGGGCATTTGCCCCCTCTGCCCCCCACCCGCTCGGCGGGCCTGCCGCCGACGTGTCCATTCCTGCGACGAATACTAAAATGGTTGATCGCGCCTTTCGCGTCGCAGGCCAACGCGCCTGGAACAGTCTTCCATCAACTATCCAGGAAATCAAAACTGAATCGACTTTTAAAAAACATTTTGAAGCTGCACTTGCTAATGAGCTCATGACATTTGCTCTGACAGTTGACATTATGCGTGTAAAGCATCCTAGAAGTGGCTTGCTGCTGACGATGCTATATTATGAATTGTCTGAATTAGATTGTATACATTACATTACATTACGTAAAAAGTAGATTACCGAAGGGGCGCAATAAGTCCATTGGAGAGTGAATGAATGAAAAATAGTTATCAGGTTTATAGGGGCAAGTGCATGCTCCCTCTAATTACTTCTATATTTTAATCTTAATTTCTGAGCTTCTGAGGCACCACTCGAAAGTCAATCGTGGGCTCCAGCTTATTCACGTTCGCTATATCGAGTAAGAGAACTGTTCAACGGATACTCAGAAGGAGATCCGAGTCCGATTGCTAGAGGGGCAGAGTAGCTAGCTGTTAGGGTGCCTTTGGTGTCATTTAGGATTGGAAGGTGGAGGATCTGAAGATCAGATGAAAAGGGATATGAATCCTTTTGAGCAGCCGAGACGTCAGATTGGGGTGGAAATCCAGAGGCATGGAAAATAAAGCCTCTTATCAAAGTCTCTCTAAGGTTTGACCTTCCTAGATTCGATCTGTACTGGCAACAAAATGGACAAAAATATTGGGCCGTCTCACTATTGCATACTTGGTCTGATGTATACAAACAACCGGCGAATAAGCGGGTCTCAATGACGTAATTTCAGTTTTTTGTAGAGAAATTTCAAATATTTACAATGTGGACTACATTAGTGCAATTTATTCATAATTTGTGCAGTTATAAAAGGTTGCACTGCACAGATATTTCAGTCAAGTAAGCTTAATTAGGCCATAATCAGTAAGTATTTCATGGGCGCCAGCGAGAGGAGTAAAACCCAATGGTCAATGGTCAATTGGTCATGAATTTATAAAGCGCTTCTTCATGGGGACTGCTCAGAAGCGCTCCCGACTTTAGCACGGCAAAACGGACACTTTTGAGTTTAACAAAAAAAAGACTTTTCAGTAAGATCCCCAAGAAGTAGACTTAGCCCTGTGTGAGCCCATTCCAGACAGCTGGGCCGATTTCAGGTGTTGTTGAGTTGACCGGGCGTCTGGTTTATTTAAGTGCAGGGTCGGACGACCCTGCACCCAAATAAACCAGACGCCCGGTCAACTCAACAACACCTGATAATGAAGCTTATACGGTTTCGTTTGACCCCCGCAGCCTGGCTATCAGATTGAAGCGCAGCGCCAGCGGGAGATAAGCACTGGTATGCAACCCCTTATGCTCATGAGCTGAGTATGTGTGTGCGTGCGCATGATGTACGTTTGTAATGACGTAGAGACAGAGATGCAGTGTTTAATCTTGTACTATCCTGTGGGGGGGGATCAAAGGAGTTGGGGAGGACAAACGAAAGTCCGGTGGACTACACCGAGGCGCGTAGCGATGGGTAGGAGAGGGTTTGAGGTGGGGATGAGATCCTCCCATTAGAAATGTGTTGAATTTTCGCACTAAATGGCAGCATTTAAACTGCCATCTTTACAAAGTTGCTCTACTATAGGGCTGTTCTGAAGAAATTTTTAGAACTGCACAGCCGCTTCTTTTCTTTCCCATCCTCCATGGTATATTACTTCCAATCGAATCACAACTAACTGTTTTCAACTATTTTTAATTGCACAGAACTGCTTCTACAACTGAACAAATCCTTTTATAACTGCACATTTTGTGTGCAACTGCACGCTAAAAAATGCCCAGCTCTACTATTTCAGTGCTGACAAGAGCGGTCTTATACTTCAATAAATATTAGTAGTACATTTTATTCATCATAATATGATAGTATTATATAATTATGATAATAGCAAATAATAGCATTACAATCATATAGGCTATTATGAGAATTCATGTAATTCAAATATAAACAGCAACTATAAGAGCTGTCATCAGATTGTCAAATTTCTCTAAGGGAATATCATTTCTGTTTAGTTGCAAAAATAGTATTGGTATAGAAATATTAGCAATTATTTATATTCATCATTAGCAGTATGATAGAATCATATATCATACTAATAAATAATGACAACATAGTCATAAATTTTAATAGTGAATAATATCATGGTATTTTGCAAGAGTCCGTGCCATGCAGTAATGTTAACAGTAACAAAAAATGTCATAATTTGAGGCAATTTTTTTAGAAATGTCATTTCTGTGAAGAGTTCCTGCCTGAGATGCCTAGAATGAACATTGTATACAGGGTGGGCCATAAAAAAGTAATGCCCCAAGTTTGGCTGTGGGCGAAAAACAAATTTCCGGGAAGACTTCAGTATAAGATACTAGCTGAATCACCCGGCGTTGCCCGGGAAATTTCGGTTTTTAGTTCCCAGCCTGACCCCGCTCCCGTCACGCCTGACCCCGCTCCCACGCCGCCCTTCTCACTTCGCCTTCCATCGGTCCCAACCCGTTCCGACCCTGGGGTGCCCGGCGTTGCCCGTGAAATTTAGTTTTTCAGTCCAACCCAGTTACAACCCGTCCGCATTTGTGCGAAACCGCGTGCGAAAAGATCTGACCTCGGCGAAAAATGAGGTTAGAAATCTATTGGTTCGTTGAAAATCGATCGGCGAAAATTATTGCGTCTTAAATACTGATACATACGACATGGTTAAGATTAATTAGGAATAATATTAATTAACGGCATAACGCTCGATAAGAATGTTCGGCCATGACGTCATTAATGTATTGGTTTGAATCATCAATATAATTATCATCGGTGGTTTCAGTGCAAGCAAATGGCGTGTTAATAAAGACAGGCGATCAATGTGCATAGCTTTCGAATCGCGTGTGAAGTTAAAATGTTGACAGCACGGGCTATAAAATTAATTGACAGCTGAAAATAGTGGCCAATACACCTAAGGTACCAAGGGGGGAGTGGAAACCACCCACTTAGATAATCGACTATATTATCTTATCCCTCATTTATAATAAAGATAAAAGTATTATACCATTTTATAAAGGGAATGTGGGGCTACATCGTCATACTAAGCAATTTGTCTTTTCATAGCCGGAAGTGCTCAAAATAAATTAAATATCTGTAAATAGTGATTTTTTCATAAAATAACCCCCAAACAAACTAATCACAATAATAAAAAGTTAGAAAAACAAGTCTAATAATAACAACATTAGGCCCATTACTACTACTATTTCTATTAGTAATAATATTCATACTAGATTGACAATTACAATCAATGTAAATTTTGGAGCAGCGGGGCAAATTTCAGTATATGCAAAAACATTGATGCATAATAATATTATAGCGAGTGTGACCCAACGTTCCCAAAGTGGAATATATGTAAAATCCTGCAGCTGCGTATAAGGCACTGCCATTCAAACATTTGACCATTAATCAATCACATGAATTTATATAGCGCCCCTTCAAGATCTCTACTCAGAGGCGCTCCCAACCCAGGCCTGGTCAAAGAGAAAGGTCTTGAGAAGACGGTAGAAAGAGCCAGCAGAGTCACCGGGAAGCGAACGGAGAGCCGCAGGGAGGCCATTCCAGATAACTGGACCCACCACGGAAAATGCTCTTCGCTGCATAGTAGCGGTACGACAAAAAGGGACAAGAAAGTCACCGCGGGCAGCTGACCGCAGCGAACGACGGCCCAGAGAAACCGAGACTGGAGTAAAAAGCTCACATAGGTTGGATGGAGCTTGAGACAGAATGCAGCGCCAAGCTATAGACGAAACTCTATAAGCAATGCGTTGCTGCAGTGGGAGCCAGTGAATAAAGGCAGAAACGTGAGCAAACCGGGAAATGCCACCAACCAAGCGTGCTGCAGATCGAAGGACCCTCACCAAGGAGTTCAGACGGACCTGTGGGAGGCCAACATAAAGAGAGGAGCAGTAATCTAAGCGGCTGCAAACAAAGGCATGGACAAGAGTAGAAGATGCAGTGAATGAGAGAGAGAGAGAGCAACGACGCGCAGCTGTCGAATTTGGTAATAGCAGGCACGTGACAGGGAAGAGATGTGCTTAGAGAAGGAGAGTTCTTGGTCCAAGATGACCCCAAAGTCTCGAACAGAGGTAGAGAAGGTTACAAGGGGAAACTCATGTGCAAGAGCAGCCAAGTCAATCTTGGCCAGCTGCTGGCGAGTTCCCAGCCATATGAACTGCGTCTTCAAAGAGTTGAGTCGCAGTCGGTTTGAGGAAAGCCAAGAGGTAAGGGTGTCAGAAGCGCAGACCATAAGGCGGACAGTTTTGGCTGCGTCCACAGCAAAGCAATGGGCATATGATTGTACATCATCAGCGTAAGAGTGGCTTCGCAATGAGCAAGAAGCGAGCAAAGAGCCAATGTCTGCAGTGAAAAGGATATAGAGCAAGGGCCCTAGAACAGAACCCTGCGGAAGGCCCATTAGTAGGCACAATAGACGCAGTTCAACCCAAATATTCAATAAAAACAATTAATTATCATGCATTTGTAACCTAAAGTAATCTAAACCTATAAAATCGAACTATAGTAACTAGATTCGTGGACAATTTTATTCTTATCCACCAGACCGATTTGTCCCAATATTTACAAAAATACTTTTTAGCCCCCCGGACAACGCTACCGGGGTTCGCGGTCCAAAAAACTTAACACAATATTTAGGATTTGTCGCCGGAAGTTACAGAACCCTTCTAAAAGAATCCATAGATTTATGACGTCATCACTTCTTCACTTCACTTTAAACGGCCGATTTTTATAGCACGCGCTTGCGCAAAATTATACTAAAACCACTGATAATAATTATGAATGGTTGATCGCAAGATAATGACAATGGACACCGGTAATTTATATTATACTGTGCCGTCGTATGTAGGCCATCTGGACATTATTTAGGGCGGACGGGTTTAGGCAAAAGAACCAAGATTCACCGACAAATGCCTAGCGAAACCGCCCCGCGGGGGTGGCTGGGAGATGGGTTGGGGCGTAAACCCTACATTTCACGGTGAACGCCAGGCACCCCAGGCCGGGGCCGGGTTGTGGTCGATGGAAGAAGGCGGGGTGAGAAAGGCGGAGTGGGAGCAGGGTCAGCGTGGCTGGGGACTAAAAACAGAAATTTCCCAGGCAACGCCGGGTAATTCAGCTAGTTTAAAATATTTATTAGCATAAATGTCATTTTTGACAGATTTGCATCGAAGATTTCTTGTCTAAAACACTAATTAAGACTACACACTATGTATCTCCAAAACATGAATGGGTGATTTAAAATCATACTCAACTTTGGAGTACGCAATGACTCATGAGTACCTTGTAATCACGACATCGTTGTAACAGTAGGCCTATTATTTTGCATTGGAACGTATTAGTGAGGGCTAGGTTCTTTAGCGTCACAAATCGACATGCAATGGTTAGAATACAGACTGCAGGTCTTCTAAAGTCACTTAGAACCCTTGTTATGTTACGATCAATTGATCGGCTGTCCGGTTTCTTTGGCTAAAGAGTGGGTCTGTGCACTATCACGTACAGTTGCTCGTTATGACTCTAACGACGTGTCGCCGGCGCTGCCTGACCCCCCAGCCGTGTGACTGCATGTGACCGATTGATCGCCAAAGACTGTTACGGGTGCTGACGACAGAACTTCTAAGCTCTAACAGGACCCCACCCCTTCTGCCCGAAACCGACGCCGCAGTCTAAATAAGCTTATCTTCAGAAGGTTTCCGTAGTAATTAGGCTTCTTTGTAATGTGGCGATGTCTGTAGCCTACTCAGTGGCGTAGCTAGACACCAAATCGAACCCGGGCAGCAAACAAACTCAAAAAAGAGTCATCATTGATCATAATTAAGACATTAATTAATCTGATTAATTCGAAGGTGGCAATTAGCAACCAATAGGCCTAGGTTATATGCCTATAATGTCATTATAATTGTAATAGGCCTAATTCACTGACTAGTATTCAACAAATTTACTGCCACCTACCTGAGAAATATTAACATTGTTAGGCCTACATTAGAAACTGAGCAATAGCCGACGCAACTGCAATCAATCCCCAGTCAGTTAAATAATTCGAACAATCAGGTCTTGCATGCCTAGGTCTGTGTAGGTCATAAAGGCTATAGCCTACTAAACGAATAGCGGTAAGAGAATAAACTTAGAAATGCCGAATTTGGATAGCTAGGCCTATCAGCTGTCACCCAATTATGCCTATGTATAGGTTACATTTAATTATGATACTGCATCTAGGCCTAAGACAATTTCGAAGACCGACTGAACTCAAATAAGCTTAGAGACCATTATGGATCTAACGCTGCCCATAAACATGCCCACCCATAAACCTGTCGCCTGGGTATTCATCAGACGATGGAAGTCGAAGAACACCTGCCTCGTTTTACTTCGACATGAGAATTAAGATAATAATTATCGTCTAATGTTTTATTTCATTTCCTTGTCTGGTGTCTTCTCCATGTGTTTGACCTAAATAAAAGCTATTGATGTATGACCTCGACTGGCCTTTTTAATGTACGAACAAGTCGTGTATACATTGCGCGAATGATGGGGTGCTGGAAACCGTATACTCTATGGGCCAGAAGTGTTAGTGTGACTTATGTGACTTATGAGAGATAGGTTCCTTCTTCCGTCGGAATTAACGTATGAAGTGACCACATGTGTAATATATCATTCTACAGGGTGAGAGCGACCAGCCAGAGCATAGCCTAACTAATGACTGCGACAGCTGCGACAACAGATGATCTCTCGATCTTGATCTGTGATAATATTCAGCGTGTTGGCATTCGGCTGCCCGTTCATCGTCTGCCCACCCGCCCGGGACGAAGTTTCCGTCTATGGAGGGAGAAAATTATACAGGCTACATATGTACAGGGTGCGCCAAAAAAAAGACCCCCCTAGGTTTTTTGCCAATATTTTGACCAAAAGTAGGAATTTCCAAATGAAATTTTACAGGCTTGTAGACAATTCATATTTACACATTATGGCCAGATTTCATCAAACTATTTCAAACGGAACAAAAGTTATATTACTTTTAGTGAGGTCACCCACCGTTTTTTGACGATTCAATAACCAAGCGCAACAAAAATTAGGTTTTTTGCCAATATCTTGGCCAAAAGTAAGAATATCGCAATGAAAATTTTCAGGCCTATAGACAATTCATATCTGCACATGGTTGTCAGATTTCATCAAAATATTTCAAACAGGACAAAAGTTATAGCACTTTTAGTAAGGCCACCCACCGTTTTTTGACGATTCAAAAACGAAACGCGACAAAAAGTAACAAAAACACGATTTTATTAAGTCTGATCTCAATTAACTGTTGTCAAATGAACTTGGTAGTGCTTCACAACTTGTGTTCAATGAGCCCACCACCCGTGCCAAAACTTCTTTTGAGTCCCTTTGCAAAGTTCTTGATGGACCTGTTGATTAATCTGATAGATTCCTTATTTACCAATTTGATTGTCATCTTGCTAAGCGACTTCTCAGTGACGCGTAGCTACACTGGTGCCCTGTTTCTTTTTAAATGGTAATAATAATGATCATCTGGCAATATCAAGGCTATTTGATAACAATTATTTAAGATGAGACTTAATAAAATCGTGGTTTTTGCTACTTTTTTCTGCGTTACGTCTTTGCATCGTCAAGAAACGGGAAGTGGCCTCACTAAAAGTGGTATAACTTATGTTCTGTTTGAAATATTTTGCTGAAATCTGACCACCATGTGCAGATATGAATTGTCTTTATGCCTGTAAAATTTCATTTCGATGTTCTTATTTTTGGCTAAGATATTGACCAGAATAAATAGATTGGTTTTTTGTTACTTTTTGTTGCGTCGCGTTTTTGAATCGTCAAAAAACGGTGGGTGACCTCCCTAAAAGTGGTGTAACTTTTGTTATGTTTGAAATATTTTGATGAAATCTGGCCATCATGTGTAAATATGAATTGTCTATAAGACTGTAAAATTTCATTTGGAAATTCTTACTTTTGGCCAAGATATTGGCAAAAACCTAGGGGGGGGTCTTTTTTTGGGCGCACCCTGTATATATATATATATATACACCTCATCTTGGTTTGCCTCTGGTTACAGGCTTGGCCACATCTCATAAAGCAACGCACTCAGTCCTTAAGTAATTGGCACGAATTTTCCTAGCATAAAACTATCAAGCTCAAAATTAAAATTTAACAATTTCTCGTGCCTGCCCAACCCGGGCAGAGCCAATTGCCAGCCCGGGCATTGCCCGTAATTGCCCGGGCATGGCTACGCCACTGAGCCTACTTGACGAAGAGCCTGGTTGCCACTCTTTGCAAGGGAGAGAAACTGGGCTATTTTCTATGCTTTCACTCAGCCAAGCATGATTCTAAACTAACATAATTTTAGTACTTAAAATTAATCAATGGCTACGTTGCCAACTCAGCCACTAACTTAATGTTGCTTCTAGCCTGTTTAAAAGTAGCTGTACTTTATCCATGCAGATAAGCCTTTGCTATATAGCGTTGTCATGTCCCGCACCGGCTATAGTCTAATTCAACTATTATAACGCATAATGTAATCCGTTGTAGCTATAGATGCTTGCATGCACTTGCATTTGTCAAATGCAACTTCGTCTACACTACATGCAGGCGCATCTTCCCACTGGATCTTCGCCCAGGAAGCGTCTTTGATTGGCGTTCACTGTGAAAGGCGCTGTATCATTATTTCGATATGATTGTGCATTTATTATGATCGTGGGCTCGCAGGGACATGCTTGTATTTTGTAGGTGTGTTATGAACCTGTGTACGAGAGCCCCTGGTCTGGCTCTGAAATGCTTGAAGTCTTAGATAGCAGGGTAACGAAGATGATGAAGAGCAGGTCCCTTCAGCTAGAGCCCTGAGACAGCCATTGGTATGCAGTGATAGCGACCTAAGTTTCTTAGCCTCGGAATATGAGGGCTGCGGCCAGTCCTCTCCATCACCGTCTCATCTTCCCATCGACAGGGTACGGTCGGTGTACTCTTCTTAGCTGAGTAGGCTATAGGGATGCAGCTGGTGCACAAAAATCTCGACACACATTTCTGCCCTGTCGGGGATTTGAACCCCCGGTCTGTCAGTTGACAGTCCATCAGTGACCATCACGCTTACCACTACTATAGACTACCGTGCAGCCCTTTACCAAAACCAACCAATGACACCAACTTAATCATTATCCAGCAGATGGCGGGATGCTTGAACAAGTTGAGCATTCCTGTACCAAATAATGCATTTTCAGCGGCTAGCGCATTCTCCAATGACGACACTCGAACGTGACAGCTGGACACTTATCATTGACGCCCGCACATAGGGGCAAGAAGGGGCACATGCCTGGAAAACTGATACCCCTTTTCTAACTCCCGTATACGCTTTTGTACGTTAAGCCCCAATATCGCACTAAAGCATTAATGATGCTACAAAGTGGAAACCTAGGTTTTGGAATCTCTGGAAAAATAAACATGCTCGTGATTTTCTGCCTTGCATTTTCAGGCACTTGCTAAAATTCATAGGCTAGATGCTAAAAGCGATAACACGAAGTAAAAACGGTCTAAAACGTCGTCCATTCAAATTTGTTTGAAAATTATTGAAAAACCACAGAAACCGAAAATAATTTGACTTTGACCTACATCGATTAGGGGGAGGGTGTACATGTGTGGGACCCTTGATGCAGTTTCCATTACCAGGCAGATTGATCCTGCAATTAGTCAGAAATGCTAGTAAGAGCTGTAATTGTTATTGCTTATTTAAACACTGAATAGGCCTACCTCGCATGATCGGAACTCAAGTGCTATGCGATGCATTATGAAAATTAATGGTGTCATTATAATTATTGTGCACATTGTACAGGTTTAATACACAGTTTTACGAATTAGGCTAGATCAATAAATCACATGAATTTTATATAGTGCTCATTAAAGATATCTGCTAAAAGTCTCCTCCAGCCCACGCGACCTGGTAAAAAATAGAAGTCGAAAGAATGAGCCTGCGGAGTCAATGGAAGCCAAAGGAGAGCCACAGGATGGCTACTAGCCTACAGATAGCTGGACTCATGGCCCTAACGAGAATGCTCTTCGCCGTACGGTCACCGTAGTTGAAAAAGTACAAAGAAGTCTGCACAGGCAGCTGAGCGGAGTGAACGGCAGTCCAGAGAGACAGAACTTAGAAGCTGGGGTGAAAAACTCACATATGTAGTAAGGTAGTATGGAACTTGAGCTGGGTCTACTACTGCCTTCAGTGGCGGCGCCAGGATTTCAATTTTTTTGTGGGGGGGTGAATTTTCTGGAAAAAAATTTCCATTTTGAGCCGCCAAAAATGTCTGACGACCTTTTTTGAAAGTTTTCCATTTCTGCCGTCAAAATTTCTGATGGCCTTTTTTCTAGTCATCAATCGAAATTTTGCTCGGAATCTTCGGAATCCGTCTGTCAGGCAAATCTCGTGCCTACCTCTGCGGTTAACTTTTTTTGGGGGGGGCTAAAGGGTGTTAATCGCCCAAATATTTAATTTTTACATGGGAAAAAATGAATTACCTTTTTAGAGGGGGCTTAGCCCCCTCCAGCCCCCCCCTAGCGCCGCTACTGACTGCCTTAATCGCGAAAATATAATTCGTGGTTTCACCTATTGCAAACCAACATATTATATTAGTTTTCAATCAGTGGTGGCGCTACAGCATGGAATATCAGGGCAATGCCCTGGTATAAACATTACGACCTGGTCGATGTTCTGTCGAAAGACTGTTACATATTTTCCCCGTGAAGAATT
>OX457036.1:84582990-84644286 GCA_949752735.1 Lumbricus terrestris
CTACCTTTATACTTAAGAACTTATATCATGCTTTAATACAACCGTACCTAACCTACTGCAACTTCATCTGGTCTTCGACCTACCTTACCCACCTCTTAAAACTAAAACTTCTTCAAAGAGCTATCCGTATTATAGCTAAGTCAGCTTACAACTCACACACTATACCACTTTTGATGACCCTGAGATTCCTAATGCTGATCAAATTAGATATAGGATTATTAGTAGAAGAATTTTAGCTGAAAAAACATGAATCGACTCAACAAATTATCACTACGTAGAGACTTGGCAGAGTTGTTAAGTACACCCCAGTGATGAAAATACCAAAAGCCTCCATAAATCCGTGCTGTGCTCGAGCCGCCATCTTGGAAAATGGCGGCCAAAAATCGGTTTTTCGAGAGTAGCTCCCAAACCATTGCAGCTACTAAAAAATTTAAAATGGCAAAAATAATCCTTATTTAACGACAAATAAGTTTTGTTTATGACATTCCTTTCTAGGATTAAAAATAAAAATGTTGCACATGATAATGTAGTCACTATTATGTATAGCAATGCGACGTACCAAGCTTTATGGCGTGAAGAACAAATGCTGTGCTATAAATAATGATTTAAGTAGTTCTTTACCCAATCTGACATTAGGCACGATACAAATCAAGGATGAATGTGTAATAATTCATTTGTATTTTCTATGTTTTGCACTCAGTTCTTCCTTATCTGTGACTATTCTCCAACCATCATATTTTTAGTCTAATTCAGGTATGATTATGTTCTGTTTCTTTGAAGATGTGATCTGTATTTAATACTTGAATGTATTAGTACATAGTTCCAATTTATAAATTTGTGCCTATGATGTTGAATTCCACAATTTTTTCTACTCTATGCAATGAACTTTATGTTAAGAATTAGACCATCTCAATTTTATGGATTTGGTTACCCATTTAACTGAACTTTCTTACAAATCATAGTCAATTTTTTGGATTCATTTCTTACTCTCCGAGCTATTAATCAAAATTTGTGATTTGCTTTGATGTGACCTATCTATGTAATTCTTAATTTGATTCTAGTTAATGATGAGGAATTTGCCCATTGCACAAGGATTTTGCTTAATTTGTACAACTCTGCAGCTTAGGAAGTCACTAAGCTTCTGTTTATATAGATAGTTTGCACATGTTTCTGTTGACTTTGATCTCCTCAGGTTTTTTTCCTAGTTTTATATTGTTATGTAAAGTCACTTCTTGTTGGCATTTAATTCTCATGTTTTGTAATCAATTCTTGCATTTTCTGTTTAACTGCTAAGTTGCTCTTCATTGTGTTTACTTTATTATCATTCTGTATCAATTTGATGCCTTATTATTTCCTTACCAGGTTACAGTATGGTTATGTTATATGTTATTTGATTCTCAGTTTAGTATTTTGTGTCTTTGCATAAAACTTACCTTGTGTTACCGAGACATCCGGTAATGGTGTGTTTTAGTGTCGCTACTTAAGCTATCATGTCCATCCGCTTTAACTCCTGTTGAGTGTTGTGTGTGTTCTCATCCTTTAATTGGGCAGCATAAGGCAGCCACATGTTCTCTTTGTGAACAGAACTATCATTTATCTTGCCTTTCTCTTACATCAAGGTGTTCAATCAGTTCCTCCTCATGGTATTGTCCCAATTGTCTAATGACCCTCTTTCCATTTAATCATATAATTAATGATGCTGAATTTGTCCAATGTACAAGAGATTTGCCTAATGTTAATAACTCTATTTATGCCCTGAATAAAGGCCCAAGACTTGAAGTGTTTACAGATGTTCAAGAAAATCGTCCTTTTACTCTTAATTATGATCAATCAATCAATCACATAAATTTATATAGCGCCTCTTAAAGATCTCTACTCAGAGGCGCTCCCAACCCAGGCCTGGTCAAAGAGAAAGGTCTTGAGAAGACGGTAGAAAGAGCCAGGAGAGTCACGGGGAAGCAAACGGAGATCCGCAGGGAGGCCATTCCAGACAGCTGGACCCACCACGGAAAATGCTCTTCGCTGCATAGTAGCGGTACGACAAAAAGGGACAAGATAGTCACCGCGGGCAGCTGACCGCAGCGAACGACGGCCCAGAGAAACCGAGACTGGAGTAAAAAGCTCACATAGGTAGGATGGTGCTTGAGACAGAATGCAGCGCCAAGCTATAGACGAAACTCTATAAGCAATGCGTTGCTGCAGTGGGAGCCAGTGGAGGTCGTCCCTCATGAAGGCAGATACGTGAGCAAACCGGGAGATGCCACCAACCAAGCGTGCTGCAGATCGAAGGACCCTAACCAAGGCGTTCAGACGGACCTGTGGGAGGCCAACATATAGAGAGGAGCAGTAATCTAAGCGGCTGCAAACAAAGGCATGGACAAGAGAAGAGGATGCAGTGAATGAGAGAGAGCGACGATTCTCTTATCTCCATTATGCATGATCTGGACCCTGATGATAACTTTTTTATCAACCGACCTAAGATTTCCAAGTATTGCACTCCTTCTGATCTAATGACTATTTGTGCTTCCAACGAATCTCTTACCTCCATTATGCATATCAACTGCAGAAGCATCATCTCCAAAACATCAGCCATCACCAGGCCCGGATCTACAGTTTTGGGGGCCCTGTGCTGATCGAATGACGGGGCCCTTACAATTTTAAGAAGCAGGGCAGACATTATGACATACAAATGTCCCGATTTCTGCTTACATGCGTGATGTTTTGCACTGGCTTCCAGTCTCGCAGCGCATCTCGTACAGAATAGCAGCACTAGCAGTGACTAGCTAAGTCTTGTCTGGCGATGCCTCTGATCAGTGGTAGTGCTCTGTCCTACTTATCTGATTTCTGTCGCCCTGTCTCTGACATAGCTTCCCATCGAACTTTGCGCTCTTCGGCCAATGGGGAGCTGCTTATCCCTAGAACCCGCTCTGCCACCAGACAGCATCGAACCTTCTCGGTTGTTGACCCGTCCACATGGAATGGGCTCCCGCTTGCACTACGCTTACTACCTCGGAATAATTGGCCTGCTTTCTACCTGTTGCTCAAGGCCTATCTTTTTAGCCGTGGCTGGGCTGGGAGCGCCTCTGCGTAGGCTTCTTGAAGGGGCGCTATATAAGTTTTCGGAATGAATGAATGAATGATTCAAGACTTCAATAAATTTCCAGATTCCTAATTGTTTAAAAAAATTTGATCACCCTTTGGGTCTCTTTGAATCCACACAGAAGAAAGGCACAATCTTCTTTAGCATTGGCATCTTGGGGCACTCTACCCTAATAGGCCAACGGACTCAAATTTTACACACGAAATCAAGCAATTCTGTCTACATTGGCCACTATTTAGTAAGCCAATATTAGGCCTAA
Source organism: Lumbricus terrestris (assembly GCA_949752735.1). NCBI lineage: Eukaryota > Metazoa > Annelida > Clitellata > Crassiclitellata > Lumbricidae > Lumbricus > Lumbricus terrestris. The sequence continues at coordinate 84,586,350 of OX457036.1, forward strand.
CACTGTGGAAATAGTTTTTCTTAATTATGCATGGTCTTTCAGATATTCTTGACAATTTAGTCAAGGCTGGTTTGTTAGACCAGACAAAACAATATTCCGCTTTTTGATGCTGTGAGGTGACTCCCGGGCAGTGAAAAACATTATTGAGCACGTGCAATAAAAGGAAAAAATTCAAACAATGTAATTAAAATCGCCACTTTGTCCGTAAAAAAATGACGGAAGCGGATCGAATAAGCAGAATTTCGGTGTTTCCTCGTATTCGCTGATCGGCTGAGGACCAATGAAGTTCGGACTGCCAGATGGGGTAAAACTGGAGTAATAGTAGGTAGACTAACTGAGATGTTTTAACATATATAAAAGACGGAATGATTTTTATAGATAAGCAATGCCAACAGAAATAATCTCTTAAAAAGGACATCTTGCTAGTTGATTTCTGGTGGTGCCCATGCATTGGCGGGCCTCGTATGGCCCATTTCTAGTGGTGCTGGGCGCTCACAGACCTCGCAGAGTCGGCGCCCATGAGTTACCCTGGGTCTTCTTCTCCATATCATCGAAAGTCCCTCGCATTTCCTCCACAAAAGTTATCTGTGACTCACTGACTCGTACAGTTTCAGAGCAGTAAGTAGGTCAATTTAAACTTATACTATGACATTAGACTTATTTGATTATATAATTATTTAGTCATGGCTATGATTGCATAATGCATTGCAATTCAATTTGCATGTTTCTTTCCTGAGTCCTCACTTTATTTGTTTATTTTTACAATTTGGGGACCCCACAGAAACTTGGGGCCCTGTGCTGCAGCACAATCAGCACCGTGGTTAATCCGGCCCTGGCCATCACTGATCTACTCTATCAACTGTCTATTGATATTCTTGCGATTACGGAGACATGGTTGGATGAAAGCTCGATTAACTCTATACATATAATTATCAGGTTATAATATTTTGCATAGAATTAGAAAAACTGGCCAGGGAGGAGGTGTTGGTTTTGCAATAAAGGACCATATTAAGTATGAGGAATTGGAAATCCCTTTTGACTGTCAGTCACATTGCTCCTATGAGGCTTTATTTTTACGCTTTCCCCAATCTGATCGGTCTTACTTTACTATTGGAGTTATATGAGAGTGTGACAGATGCTAGTATCATATCTGAGAAATTTAATAACTATTTTGCCAATGTTGCTCAAGATCTTGTCAATAAGATACCTGATTCCACGAATACGATCCATACATATCTCAATCCACCAATTCCAACATCTTTTGCCATCTATCCTACTTCTTCTACTGAACTGTTATCAATTAATCATAGTCTTAAAATTTCTCATTCTTCAGGTCTTGATGAGATAGACCCAACTATTATGAGCCCCTTATTAGAACTTGTTGCTGACCCTTTGGCTGAAATCATCAATTGCTCTATTTCTACGGGCATTATTCCATCTGCTCTAAAAATAGCCAAGGTTATACCCATATATAAACAAGGTAATAAAGAAGAACTTGTGAATTATAGACCTATTTCTATCTTGCCTTTTTTTCCAAATTTATTGAAAAAGTTATGTATTCGAGATTATTTAATTACTTTACCAAAAAGAATATTCTACATGATTCTCAACATGGCTTCCAACCAGGTCACTCTACTTCCATGTCACTTCTCAATATCCAGGATAATAATTATACCCTCTATAATTGATCGAGGTGAATTTGCATTGGGAATATTTATTGACATTGCAAAAGCTTTTGATTCTGTTAATCATGATATTTTAATTTCTAAATTACTTAATATTGGAGTAAAGGGTATTGCCCTTGAATCCCTTGATTGGTTTAGAAGCTATCTTGAAAATAGAATGCAACAAGTCTCTTGCAATGGTTCATTATCCAAAATCAATTTGATCAAATTTGGTGTTGACCAAAAGTAAGAATTTTCAAATGAAATTTTACAGTCTTAAAGACAATTCAAATTTACACATAATGGCCAGATTTCATCAAAATATTCCAATCAGATCAAAAGTTAAACCAATTTTAGTGAGGCCACCCACCTTTTTTTACGATTCAAAAATGCGACGCAACAAAAAGTAACAAAAACCAATCTAATTATTCTGGTCAATATCTTGGCCAAAAGTAACAATATCGAGATGAAATTTTACAGTCTTAAAGACAATTCATATCTGGACATGGTGGTCATATTTCATCAAAATATTTCAAACATCGTCAAAAAACGGTGGGTGGCCTCACTAAAAGTGGTATAACTTTTGTTTTGTTTGAAATATTTTGATGAAATCTTACCTTCATGTGTAAACATGAATTGTCTTTGAGCACGCAAAATTTTATTTCGAAATTCTTACTTCTGGCCATGATATTGGCAAACAACCTAATTTTTTGCGTTTCGTTTTTGAATCGTCAGAAAACGGTGGGTGGCCTCACTGAAAGTGGTATAACTTTTGTTCTGTTTGAGATATTTTGATGAAATCCGGCCATAATGTGTAAATATGAACTGTCTATAAGCTTGTAAAATTTCATTTTGAAATTCTTACTTTTGGTCGAGATATTGGCAAAAAACATAGGGGGGTCTTTTTTGGCGCACCCTGTAGATGGTTGAGGTTCGGGTCGGAAGATTGAAGGAAGTAGTTGATCCCTGCAGCAGGCCTAAATTGCTACTCCGCCCCCACGCCTTCCCAGCCGGTCCCGTCGAAAGAGGCGATAATCAGCAGCAGCCATTGAAGAGTCTGTGGTCTTTTCCTTCAGTCAACTCTCCACAACTATGGCAACATCAGGCTTATAGGCTATAATGTCTGCAGTAAAGTGTTCAATTGTGTGGGGCTTCGACAGGCTCGTTGGATTGATTAAGTAGAATGATGGGGCATTCAACTGTAACAGTGTATAATCGTTTATTTGCTTTTGGCAGACCAAATATTTCTAATAATGATTATATGGACGGGTCTTATATTGCAGGTGACATATCACAATGCTTCAAAATTCAGGACCTGTGTTTTTGTCACGTGGGCATCTTATGCTGGCAGCGTCGAAAGCTCGGCATCAAAATCCGTCGCAATCTTGCGCGCGAAGCAATGTCATAACATCTCAGCAGAGACACAATGCATCTAAAATCGAAGCGTTGACAATAAATGGAATTGCCACAAATAATTCAGGCAGTGAAGGATCTACAGTGAACATCACATCGGTGGTCCACAGTCATGTTAGAAAAGAAAGAATGCAGGTTAATAAACCTGATGTTGTTGAACCTACTCTGAATGGTAGAAATCCTGGAGAAAGTGATGGAAAAAGAAGGCAACATCATGAGAGTCGTTCTCAAGGTCGTCAAGGATGTGTAAAATTAAGTTGCCTGGTTTGTGGGGAAAATGCTGCAACACAGGCCTGTGATCGCTGTGAATTGAAGAGTTTCTGCCAACAGTGTTTCAGTCTGTGGCACAGCCATCCTGGCAGGCAAAACCACAAGCCCAGGCATCACAAACTGAAAAAGGATGAGGTAAGTAGATATAGTGTTGTAGTGATAATTATAAAACTTATTTAGATTGCTTAAAACCAGTGAAACTATGGCAAGGGAATGGAAAATTATAGCGAAATTTTTCGCAACCCCCACCGTGGCCCTTATGGTGGTAGAGATTCGCCAGCCACTCCACCGGGTGGCTGTGATGGCCCTCTGTCTAGGTACACAAGTTTCAGACGAATTGCTGAAAAAAAGTGAAAACAAATTTGGTGGTTACGCCCCCCCCACCCTGGCCCCATGGTGGTAGAGAATCGCCATCCCCTCGTTGGGGTGTCTCATGCCGAGGCCTACAAATTAGTGAAGGTTTGTAATGAAAAGCTCAAAAACGGTTGAAATGCATCCAGGTCAAACAGACAGACACACAAACAGAATCTTCTCTCTATTTATATGCAGGGTGCGCCCAAAAAAAAACCCAATAGGTTTTTTGCCAATATCTTGACCAAAAGTAAGAATTTCGAAATGAAATTCTGCAGTCTTATAGACAATTCATATTTACACATAATGGCCAGATTTTATCAAAATATTTCAAACAGAACAAAAGTTATGCCACTTTTAGGGAGGCCACCTACTGTTTTTTTACGATTCAAAAACGCGACGCCACAAAAAGTAACAAAAAACCAATCTAATTATTCTGCCCACTATCTTGGCCAAAAGTAAGAATATCTAAATGAAATTTTGCAGGCTTAAAGACAATTCATATCTGCACATGATGCACAGATTTCATCAAAATATTTCAAGCAAAATAAAAGTTATGGCACTTTTAAGGAGGCCACCCACCGTTTTTTGACGATTCAATAACGAAACGCAACAAAAAAGCAAAAAAATACGAATTTTTTTCTCATCTCAAATAATTGGTATCGTATAGCCTTGATATTGCCAGCTGATCATTATTGTTACTATTTAAAAGGGAAACAGGGCACCAGCTTAGCTGCGCGCCACTGAGAAGTCACTTAGCAAGATGACAATCAAATCGGTAAATAAGGAATCTGTCAGATTAATCAACAGGTCCATCAAGAACTTTGCAAAGAGACTCAACAGAAGTTTTATCACGGGTGGTGGGCACATTGAACACAAGTTGTGAAGCACTACCAAGTTCATTTGACAACAATTATTTGAGATGAGAATTAATAAAATCGTGTTTTTGTTACCTTTTGTTGTGTTTCGTTTCTGAATCGTTAAAAAACGGTGGGTGGCCTTACTAAAAGTGGTATAACTTTTGTCCTGTTTGAAATATTTTGATGAAATGTGACCAGCATGTGCAGATATGAATTGCCTTTAGGCCTGTAAAATTGTATTTCGATATTCTTAATTTTGACCAAGATGTTGGCAAAAAACCTAATTTTTGTTGCGCTTCGTTTTTGAATGGTCAAAAAAACGGGGGTTACCTCACTAAAAGTGATGTAACTTTTGTTCCGTTCAAAATATTTTGATGAAATCCGGCCATAATGTGTAAATATGAATTGTCTTTAAGCCTGTAAAATTTCATTTCGAAATTCTTACTTTTGGTCAAAATATTTGGCAAAAAACCTAGGGGGTCTTTTTTGGCGCACCCTGTAGATAAAGGCTTTTGTCTTAATCATTGGATTTTGATTACGAGTGGATTATTCCTTGTGTTGTTTTTGGCAGTCACTTCTGATTCTAATGACCGCAATAGTGAATTTATTTAAGCAGAAAAATTCATCATCATCATCATCATCATCATCTCAGTCCATAGGCACAATGCCCGTTGGTGTCGATCACATGTTTCACCATCATCCTCCATTTGTCACGTTCTTGCGCCAGCCAGCTCAGTTTTTGTATGTCCATTCCACACCAGTCTCTGACATCGTCCAGCCATTCCCTGCTTGGCCTCCCTCTGACCCCCGTGCCATCAATTACCCCGAACATAGTTTGCTTCACCAGTCTGTTGCTGTCCATTCGGCACACATGTCCAAAAAATTGAGCTTCCTCTCCATTATCACTTGTTCGATGCTTTTATTGCTTCCCACTCTTTCACGCACCTCTTTGTTTGTTATTCTCTGCTGCCATCTTATGCGCAGTATCCGTCTATAACATCTCATCTCGAATGCCAGGAGTTTGCTTGTGTCCTGCTTCCGCAGAGTCCATGTCTCACATGCATATAGTAGTATGCTAAATACGCAGGTTTTGATGATCCCCATTTTCGTTTGTATGCTGATTGCACTGCTTCTCCAAATGTTTCCAAAGCCCACCATTGCCCCTGCTGCCTTCGCTATTCTTCTTTTTATCTCTTTACTGCAGTCGTTGTCCCAGGTCAGTAGGCTTCCCAAATAGACAAACTCTTCCACATTCTCCAGGGATTCTCCGTTCACCTCCACTACTACTGAGTCCTCTTTCCTCCCGAATATCATTGTCTTTGTTTTGCTATTGTTGATTCTTAGTCCTGACGCATTTCCTTCCCTATGCAGGAGCTCCACGTTCTCTTGTATGTCCTTGATGTTGTCTTCTATTAAGTCTATATCATCTGCAAAAAGTAGGATGTTTAGCATTGTCCCATGTATGGAGATGCCCGACTTTTTGTTCTTGATTTTTACCAGTAAGATATACAGTAGGCCTATATATTACATCCAGTTAACTGGTATTTATGCTAAAAACAAATCGATTGAATGAAACATGAAAGCTTGTATGTTTTTAGAGTATATTATGTTCGAATGAACTCTAATTTGCTGAGTTTATACTTTTATGTTTATAGTGAGCTGCAAATTTTTTGCAAACCTCTTGGCAAATCAATTAAATGAAATTGGTAATTATTAGCATAGGAATAGATTGATGCCATCTATAGAGTATGTTAGTTAAAAACTTGAGTAAAGTAAAAATAAATCAATAGCAACTAAAAAACTCTTAAGACAATGGCTTCATGCAATTGATTGCTTTTAGAATGAAGAGAAAGTCAGGGAATCGGAATCTTCGACTGAAGGTTCCAACTGTGCATCAACAAGACTTAGCACAGTCACTTCAGCATCAGCCGCATTGCCCATCCAGCATATAGCTGTCACCAAAGCCATTAAGAGGAAGATCTCACGGCCGTGTGTTTTTTGTGGACAATGCCAAACAAACCTTTCCCGCCATATTTTGTTGAAACATAAAGACAAAGAAGAGGTCCAGGAGCTCATGAGAAAGTCTAAGTCTGACAGATGCAAGCTCTTGCAAAGATTCAAACGGCAAGGCATCTTACAGTTTAATAAACAACAAATGAGACTGGTATCTCCAAAATATCAGCGGGAGAGAATTGTCAAAAGTGCAGAAAGTGGATTTACAGTGTGCGAACATTGTTCAGGATGCTTCAGTAAGAAAACTTTCTACGCACACAAAACACGGTGCAGAGCAGAGTCAAACCGTCCCAAACCGAGACCCATCAGCTTCCCTCTTTTGAGTCTACCAAGTATTTACAAAGGTGAGATAATTACGGTCCTAATAGTGCATTAAAGTATGAATGACGATAAATTATTTGTAGCATACGCAGCATGCAATAATTGAAACCTTTGAAACCTATTTATATTTTGAATGTGAAAATCAATTGAATGCCAAAGGCTATTTCATGATATCATACTCCAAAAAATAAGTGTATCTATGTATGTATGTATGTATGTATGTATGTATGTATGTATGTATGTATGTATGTATGTATGTATGTATGGACGCATGTACGCATGTATGTATGTATGTATGTATGTATTGTATGAGCATTTGGAAGAGCGCTATTTCAGGAATTCTAATAAGATTAACTCAAAACTCCAGCGTGGACACTGCATCAGAGTTTTGAGACTAAGCGCAAGAGCAATTATTGCAAGTGAAGGACTTGTTCAGGGTCTCTACGCGGCGATTGAGGTGGATTCGAACCTGCATTCTCCCGGTTCCAAGGTTCAGAACATACCCCTACACCACAGCGCCCCGTGCATGTGTGTGTGTTGGGGTGTGTGTGAGTGGGTGGTCGCGTGTGTGTATGAGTGTGTGACTATTGCTATTAAGAGACAGTCACAGATAGTTATAGGCAAACATGGATGAGCGACACAGAATACAGGCAAATACAGGCCGACATAGGCGGACATACATGGATATAAAAGTGACATAAAGAGAATTAGACTGGCATAGACAAACCTGGGCATAAACAGGCATGCATAGACACATAGGCAGTAATAGGCAGGCAGACAGGCACAGAGAGACAGACAACCGTTGACACACACAGACAAAAGAAGAAAAACATAGGTAGACAGACAGACAAAGAGACGAAGACAGATTTAGGAAGACACAAAAAGGCATTGACAGACACAGAGAGATACAGATGGATATTAATAGAAACATGTATATAATATAAATATAATTATATATATATATTCATACAGAGACGTACATAGTCCAGTTCCTGTGCCTGCCTGCCTCCCATGCATGGGCTGTTGCAATGCGCTCATTATGTGTAGGAGCTAAATAATTATATCAAAATGGTGCTGTCATATCACCTGATAAGACAAAGCAGTCAACACGAAGCTATGCGAGTCGTTTTTATACTGTAGCAATATCCTGAAGATATCATGACTGGTCCTATGAGCAGTGGCGGCGCCGGGATTTCAGTTTTTTTGGGGGGGGGCTGAAGCCTTGCGGTGGAAATTTTCATTTTTATCCGCCAAAATTTCTGACTACCTTTGTTTAATCATTCGGCCGAAATCTTCCATTTTCATCCACAAAACTTCAGTTTCACATGTCAAAAAGAATCGGATGACCTCTTTTTCAGGGGGCTTAGCTCCCGGATGTCCCTGTTTTGGGGGTTTTAGCCTCCTAGGCCCCTGTCGCCGCCACTGCCTATGAGGGATATTTACCGATATTTGTTAAGTGTGAAACAGTGTTTTTAACATTTTTTGCAATAAATGTTTTATTACAAAAGGTACCGCATTTGAAGAGGACGTTTTGTCTACAATCAGAGATGATGAAATTGGCCGAGTGTGCAAAACAGATACAACAGTACTTCTGGTGGGAAAGAGGATGTACGATAAGGAGGGCTCCTGCACAGATAAGAAAATGCAAGCCAAAAAAGCCGCAAAAACGCATATGCGACGTTTAGCAGCATTATTCCTCCATTTCAGACAGGAAGCCTCATTGACCAGTTCAGGTTGTACGACTATGCCTTCATATAGCATGATATAATTATAGTCGAGTAACAAGACTTAGTGTAGTACTTTTATAGCTATGTTAGTTCTCAGTGGCTTAATATTGCAGCTTATTCATATACATGTATTTGTCTATAGCTGGTTTAAGCATGACTACCTTAAAATGCTCATGAACTCACCATTACTGAACAGCTGCTTCTCTCTACATTTCAGTTACAAGCCGAAAAAGGGCTGTGGGTGATGGAAGCATGATGCTTTTGATCCTTATCTCACAATAATTATAGGATCTACTTAAGAACACAAAATGCCCAAAATGTAATTATGTGCTAGCAATAATGTGAAAGTTAATAGTCAAGGATCGTGAAGTATTGCTCATTAACAATAGAATAAACGTATTTGTCTGTTTAAAAAATGTGCCATGTGAGTGTTCAGACACATGCAGGCCAATAATTTTTATTAAGAAATATACAAGTATTAGCATAATTTTTGCAATTATTATTTAGTGAAATGGGATTCCTAATCGGTGTAACTGAAATTGCTGTCTGGTGTAGTATCATTAATGTGTCTATTTTGTCGTTGCTTTGTGCAGGTATGCATATCAGTGACGTTTCAGATATGTTGAATGTACTCAACATGGACATTCTGGAACGTGCACTGAATGCATACACTACCGAAGAAGAGGTCATAAAAGCCGGCCTAAAAGAGAGCCTCTTCTGGCTTCTGCTCAAGACTGCTGATGCAGTGAAAGCCATGTGAGCATGCTTTTTTTAGCCTATATTTATATTTGACATACGTTTTGGCCTAAAATAGTCAAAACATAAATAAAGAAGTGTTTCTTTTGATTGTAATTATAAATTTGTTTTCTGTGCTGTCTATTTATTTCTGCTTTATTCAACTTACGAAAATAAATTTTCGTCTAGAAATTCTTCTGATCATTTTGTTGAATGTAGTTAACCACAGGAGTTCTTAAAGATGTATAGTTGTATACAGTGCGAGAAATTGATTTTTAAATAATGCATCACTAGTAGAATTGTGAAACGTAAATGTGTAACTTAAAAAATTGCATTTCTCAGAGATTTAAATTTGCTTGAGCATTTATTGTTACAATTGTAGTACTGTTATTCCATGATAGATATAATTTTCTATGTGTTGTGCATTTGCATCGGAATGCTTAGAGCATGTTACAGTGCTGGTGATTGATAATTTGGACACTTGTCCCTAAATTTGTTAAAGTGATTTCAAATTATATATATATACATAACGCCATGTAAAAGCCTCATCGTCGGCGCGGCCGGACGGAGGAGAGCAATGATGATGATGATGATGATATATATATATATATATATATATATATATATATATATATATGAGTTAGCGTCCTTTTATAAACTTCCTCCCAAATTAAATTCAATTACTTTTAAGCAAATACGGTAACACAAATTTAGAGTATATGGCAATCTGGTTTTGATAGGTTTCTTCGCAAGGGTCAGAAAGAGAAGGTGCAGACAGTCGACGATTTCCTCGTCTGTTTTAAGCATGAGGAGAGATCTTTGTTTGGTCATGCTAGAACTATCATTAAAGAAAGAAGAGAAAAATGCCTGAGAAAACCTGATAATATGCCGAATCAGGATGAAGTAGGCAAGGTGCATTCGTACATCGATAAAGAAATTACGAGGTTGAGCGACCGGTATGCCTTCTGGTCATCGTCTGAGTACTTACTGTTGAGGGATTTGCTGGTAACGCAACTAACGATCTTTAATGGTCGTAGAGGTGGTGAACCTGCTCGACTGCTAATGCACCAGTGGGAAGAGGCATTTAACGATGAGTGGCTCATGTCCGAATCAACTGATGCAACGGAAAAGCGCGAAAGAGACATCCATGGCACGAAAATCGCATTCCAGAGGGGAAAAGGTGGCCACTTAGTTCCCATAATATTTTTAGAGCATGTGGTCAAAGCCTTGCAGAAATTTTGCGATGAAGATGTTCGGCGCAGTTCAGGAGTGAACCCAAACAACAAATTTGTGTTCCCAGCTACAGGAGATTCTCTGAATTGTACTGATGGCTGGCATGCTGTTCACGACACCGTGTGCAAAGTTGGTCTTCCAATTGAGCGCGCAAAACTCTTTACCGCCACGAAGATGCGACATTATGTCAGCACGGTGTTCGCTCAAATAGATACCCCGGAAAGCACAAAGCAGCTGTTTTTCAAACACATGGGTCATTCTATGAGAACAAATTTGAACAGTTACCAAGCTCCACTTGGAATTATGACCATGAATGGAATAACACCACTTCTTCTGAACATGAAAGAATCCAATGTTTTAAGAGATGGAGACACTGGTACAAGATCTGGTTCCACAACTTTGGGTAGGAACTCCAGATTGTTTTTATTTTTGCAGTTTCCAATTGAAAGTATGTTTGGTCACATAGCTGTTTGTGAGATATGAAGCTTTCAATGGACTACTGCATAACATTTGTAACTGTACATATTTTTATATTATGAGCTTTTCTGATCCATAATGATTAGTGTAAAAAAATAGAGTGTCCTTAAGCAGAGTTTGACTCATGTAAGAGATAAATTGCATGTCATATTTGGAGCTCTGAGTAACCATTAATTGGGCATTATTATAGTAGTGCCTTAAGAGCTATTGAGCAAGATAAGTAGTAGGCCTAAACATTGAGCAAGATAAGTAGTAGGCCTAAACATTGTCTGTGATAAGCTTACGGAAATTATTAATTTCTCAAGATTTTTATTAAAATATTTGGTTCTGAATCACGCTTAGACGCATGTCTCTTTGCGGTGTTTACATGTGAACATTTTACCGTTGTAGCTAATCGAAAAAGAGTTTCGCGTTACGACCAATAACTTTAAAGTGAATTAAACGTTGTGATTTTTCAGCCCCGTCGTTGGAGTCAATCAGTCCAACACAAGAAGAAGACTGCTCTGCAGCTTCATCACCAGCTGATGGTATTATTTTCCACACTATAATAAAAAAAGCAGGCCTACTTGCAAATACACTTTTATTTATAACAAAACTTGGTGTAGGGCATTACTTTTCACTATAATGAATCTAATATTTCTGCACGGAAATAAGTTTCACAGTGGCATTTACTTTCTCCAGCATACTGAGGCATATTGATGAGCATGGAAAGGAAATCATTTAGCAATGTCAACAGCAAAAGTTATATAGCAATTCGCTGAACTTCTCGAAACAGAAACTTCTTTTTGTCATGTAGACTGCTCAAATGTGTAAAAGGCACTAATCATATTTTAGATGGTGTGCAACATTGAAAAGATTACTGTAAGGTGAGGTGGTCGATTGGTAAGGCACGGTGATCGATTGGTTAGAGCCTGTAATGCAGAGAGTACGGGTTCGATCCCCTACCTTCATAGGAGCTAACTGTGTACAGTGTGTAGGGACCTTAAGCAAGGCCGTCATTCATAATTGCTTTCCAATAAGTTTGCAGTTGTAGTTACCGTCGATTCGTGTGTGCGCTTCTGAGCTTCGTAAGGAATGTGATATCAGATACAAATTATTGTATTGTGTTGCATTTTATAAGATGGTAATTGGATGAATAAATTATTTCGAATGAAATTGTATTAAAATCAGAGACTTGAAACTCTCGACTAACTCTTTTTCGGCTTTGCGGCTATAATAGCCGTTGTAATCTACTTGAAGGGAGTTCACCATGACAGCGGCTTTTGCCGCTGCAGGCGTTTACTGCAGGATGAAAGTGCAAATTCAGTTTAAATATAGGCCTAACAGTTCTTGTAATCTTTTTGTGTATAAATTATTGCAAGATATTCTTTCAATTTCGTTTTAGACGAGGATTTCCTAAGTGATACGGAGTCTGATCCTTCTTCAGAAGAACGAGATGTCATTCGAAAAAAGGGGAAAAGGAAGAGAAGGGCTTATTTACGATGGTCTAAAGGAGAAACTGACACTATCCGGGATTACTTCAAATCTTGGTTCAATGCAGAGAAAAATCCTGGTATGTGTTTGAGGTTGCTGTATGTTAGTTTTTTGCTAGCTCAAATGCAGTGCTGTCATGTATCTTAGTTTTTTGCTCTTTCTAGTCAGTTCTGTCCATACTGCGACCCTCTACCAAGAATGCTGTTCGTTGCATGGTCACAGCAAACGAAAAAAACCCAAGCAAGTCTCAACGGGTAGCTGAGCGCATTGAGCGGCGGTCCAGAGAGACAGAAGCCCGGGTGAAAAGCTCACATAGGAAGGATGGAGTTTGAGCAAGGGTCTGCAACTGGCGTAACCGCGAAAATATATATTAGTTTGTAAAACAGTGGCGGCGCAGCAGCATTCCATAATAAAATCCCTTTGCCTTGACCGTTGTTTTGCCGTAGGACAGCCAGAAATTTGGGGGGTGGGGATGGGAGGGGAAATATTTTTCCGAAAACCCAAATTTCACGGGTGGCGTACCGGTGGAGGTTGGAGTGTGGTGGGGTGGGTTTGGTGTGGTGGGGTAGGGTTTTGGCCGGGAGTGGGTCGAATCCTAAATTTCCCGGGCAACGCCGGGTACCCCAGCTAGTTGATAATAATAATATTATAATAATTGTTAGCCGTTGCTTTTGAGTTCACTGTTGCGACCCTCGGCTTAAAAATTATTGCTTCTGCGGCCCGTGAGGCCAAAAAGGTTGGACAGCACTGTTCTAGTGAATCATAACAACTGGACGATGCTGTATAGCACTGTCGAACGTCGCGTGAATTGCGCTGTGTAGGCTATGAGAAGAGATCATGAAAAAGTGCATCAGTGATTTCTTGCAGGAGTAAGCCTACGATTACTCAGTTCTATGCAGGTGGCGTGTAAAAATCTGAGTTTGATACTTCAAACTAGATTGCGTCAAATTGCGCGATGTCTGAAAGCATAAGTAACTCAATATAAATTTAAACTGCCATTGAATGAGCTCTCAGACACTCCTAGTACAAATGACACCGGACTTCATTTGCAACATAATTTTGTAGGCAATTAATAGGTCCCCACGCGAAACCCAACTATATGAGACGCCACTGATCTTTTGCGGATGATGCTACATACAGCTTCAAGACATACAGCCTCAAGACATACAGCCTCAAGAGATACCAGTATGTGTGTTGAAATGCCGAATATCTGCGATGACAGCAATAGAAATATTATTGTTCACCGCCACAGCGCTTCTGTGCTTTGGTGCGAACCAGTCTGCGGGGTAATAGGCCAGGATGAAGGAAGAGGACGTCGCTGATGATCTTTTTGTGTCGCGCAGTGTTGCTCTACTCAAGTCTAATTACTGTTCTCGTAAAGAATTAAAATCAACCACCAACAGAAGCTGCACGGGTTGATGATGAAGCACGCTATTCCTGTCAGAATATTTCTCATATACTGTGTACAACCATTCATGTCCATCCTTGAGCATAAAATCTATACCTCTGTAATAATCGTAATCGTAACCTCGAGATTTCTACAGCGCCCATAAAAGCCAAGTCGCGGGAACCAGCTTAGTCACAGGCGCTCAATCAAAACAAAATCGATAGGCAGCGGGTCAAGTCCGGAGAGTCAGGCAGGCAGATAGATGGACGGCTAAGGTGGGTGATGTTTAGAGTTGAAATGGCGAGGGATGTGAGGAGAAGAGGAAGAATCAGGGGAGGATTTCGAAAAGAAAGAGCAATGTTTTCAGTTTTGAGTGAAAGACCTGTGGAGAGATAGCGAGAGGTGGAGTTAGTCTGTATACCTTTTTAACCTTAGTGAGTGTAGAAGCTGGCTATATAGCCTACTTCCTCTGAATCATGAGTATCCTGATAGCATGCAGAAGAATTTTGTGCTGGGCATTGCCAAATCGGAATAATTCACAATTTTTGGAAAGGAAAATATGTTCATGTGTTAGAGATTAGGTAGGCCTACTTGTTAGAATTAGATATGTAATGGCACTATTCCTACTTAAACTACAGTGTCAAGTATACAATGTTTTTCTCATTTTATCAATATTAAAAATGTTTCAGTAAACTTTCTATTTCAGGAAAAGTGGTCATTGAGAAATTTAAGGAACTCCATCCACAATACACTCAGCCATGGCAGTCTATTCGCACAAAAATCATCAATGACAAAGCCAATGAAATGCGCCGTGCCGATAGAAGAATGCAGCAAGTTTTGCAATGAGTCATTCGGCTGCCACCACTTTATTGACTCGAGTTTTGCAGCTGAACTTTGTCAAAAAGTCTTGTGTTTTAAAATGTGCATGTTAGCATCTTATTTTTTTATAGGAGGATCCTTAAAATCAGTCTGGATCGCTATTGATCTATCATCGTTGCTTTATAACTTAGGGTGCAGGTGACAAGTAAAACCGGTCAGCAGAGAAGACAATGTTTAATTATGCCAATTCAAAAAGCTTATCAATTGAAGTCCATAGCACTGCCCGAAACTACATCAAATTGATTTAGGTGAAGGTGGACATTAAAACTTTTATTTGGCAGCTAAGCCCCTATGGTTGTTATTGGTCATTCGGGTTCTAAAACATTATGTTGAGCTACAGGTTTTAGGCAATCTATCGCTTTAGCATTTTAAGTTATTCGCCATCCCATGGGTTTTAGCGTTGGTCGCTAATCGCTTAGATAGGTGAAAATAATTTTTGCAATATAAATGTTGGATTGATAAGGTAATTTCTGCTTAAATTTAAGTGGAATCGATGACAAGATTTGCCGATGAAAATTGGAACTAGCTGAATGGACAGTTGGACACTAATTCTTCAAATAAATTATGAATTTATAAAAAAGTTGCTGCTCTAATAGAAGCTGTTTTTGCGTAAATTATTGATGAAAAGGATTCGTGAAAAATAAGAAGACGGACGGATGAAAAATAATTATGCTGCACCGGTCGAATGATCTAGGCAAACAGACGGACAAACAGACAGACAGAATAGACCCTATAGAAATGTGGAGAAGGACAAACGTACGGCCTTATTGTTTTTCTCTTGTCAATCCTATGCAATGAAGCTCAGGATGAACAAAGACCTTGCGTAGACTTTTAAGGCTGTTGGACAGTTATATGTTACCAATACTATTAATGTTCTATAATTTTTTAACTATTTTCTTTTATGCGTTTGAATGTATTATATTAATGTTCATTTTATTTCCTTATACCAAGCTATCTTTATTATAATGTAAACATTTATAACTTGAATAAGAATCTCAAGTCAACATTGCAATAACAAGCAACAATATGCTGTAAGCTTATTAGAAATGGAAAGTTATAGATTAAGTATATCATGTTGAATTACAGGACTGACATAGTCATGTCTATAATGGACCTATGTGACAGATAACTGCCATTTTCAAATTCTGTTTGTACAATGTAGCCTATATCTGTTATGATTGCTAATTGCAATCAATGAGAGAGATTTTAAGATAGAAATTTCTTATAAAATCTCACTTCATAAGTTCAAATGTTGTTAACTTTAAGCCGATGCCGTATTAAGCTTATAGCTTAAAAACTAAAATAAGATGGCAGGTTAATTAACAGTTCACCCTTTTACATTTAAATTTTCTTATTTTGTGTGTTTCATAATGACTGGAAATTTTTATTATTTGCCTTAAAGACCATCTTATCACAATACAAAAAAACCAGAAATTATTTACGGAATTATAATTATCATGCTGTTAAATAACAAAGATTAGTGACATTGAAGACCATGCACTATTTTGACGATTTTAATTGGTGTTCATTGTTTTTAACTGCATTGTAGGCCTACTCAATGAATTCTTTGTTTTTAGCTGCATTGTATATAATTTTTTACGGTCGTCGGCACCTTGCATGGATGCTACACGACGACAAAAGTCTTTTGAATATTAATAATAATAAAAACAAAAAAACGCTCATTAACTGAGAACATACTTGTTAATCCGATTTCACGGCTTTCCATAACGGTGGTGTGTAATAGGTAAAGTCATGGACAGAACAAGATGGCCCTCACCCCGCCACGCAAGTTAGGTTGGAAGGCGAAAGGCAAATTTCCTGGAAGACTTCAGTATAAGTACATCGCACCCGGGAGACAGGAGGACAGACAAGTACGCAGGAGGACAGATCAACAGACTTGCGCGTAGACTGACAGACGGACAGACACACAGGCAGACAGCTTGGCAGGAGAACATCCCAACGGACATATGAGCAGACAGACAGACAGGCAGGCACACAGACCGACAAGTTGGCTAGTGGATAAACCAACAGACTTACGTGCAGACACACTCTTACGTAAAAACTCTTGGACGCAAATACAGAGGCAAGAGCAAACATGCAGATGATAAAACGGCCACAAAGAGCGAAGGACAAAGAGAGACAGACAAAGGGAAGAAATAGAGACCAACATTCGGACTTAAAAGTAAACTCGTGCCGTTCAACAGTTCAATGAAGTTGAAGAAGACTCAATAACAGTAATTGTGTTTCAAATCACTATTAGGTCTACACGAACTGAGGAGTTTATCGTGAGTTCAGCATTGGAATAATAAGCAACTTTAAATCGCGAGAAGGACGACAGATCCTGTAGCCCTCCTGCCATTCATCTACCAATAATTATTACTTCACGGCCAGACATCCAGACACCTAGCTTACTTGACAGGCAGACAGACCAACATATTAACGCCCAGACATAGACACGGGCAGGCACACAGACCGGCAGGTTGAAGACAGATCAAAAGACTAACAAGGGGTTGTGGAATGGTACAAACACTCAGACAGACAACCAGGCAAACGGACAGACAAACAGACAGACAGTGGGACAGACACACAGAAGGACAGGTAGACAGACGGATTGACCGACGGACATACGCACAGACAGACAGAGGGACAGACACGCAGAAGGACAGGTAGACAGACGGATTGACCGACGGACATACGCACAGACAGACAGAGGGACAGACACACAGAAGGACAGGTAGACAGACGGATTGACCGACGGACATACGCACAGACAGACAGCGAGACAGGCACACAGAAGGACAGGTAAACAGACGGACCAACGGACATACACACAGACAGACAGAGGGACAGACACACAGAAGGACAGGTAAACAGACGGACCGACGGACATACGCACAGACAGACAGCGAGACAGGCACACAGAAGGACAGGTAGACAGATGGATTGACCGACGGACATACACACAGACAGACAGAGGGACAGACACGCAGAAGGACAGGTAGACAGACGGATTGACCGACGGACATACACACAGACAGACAGAGGGACGGACACGCAGAAGGACAGGTAGACAGACGGACCGACGGACATACGCACAGAGAGACAGAGGGACAGACACGCAGAAGGACAGGTAGACAGACGGATAGACCGACGGACATACACACAGACAGACAGAGGGACAGACACACAGAAGGACAGGTAGACAGACGGACCGACGGACATACGCACAGACAGACAGAGGGACAGACACACAGAAGGACAGGTAGACAGACGGATTGACCGACGGACATACACACAGACAGACAGAGGGACAGACACACAGAAGGACAGGTAGACAGACGGATTGACCGACGGACATACGCACAGACAGACAGAGGGACAGACACGCAGAAGGACAGGTAGACAGACGGATTGACCGACGGACAAACACACAGACAGACAGAGGGACAGACACGCAGAAGGACAGGTAGACAGACGGATTGACCGACGGACATACGCACAGACAGACAGAGGGACAGACACACAGAAGGACAGGTAAACAGACGGACCGACGGACATACGCACAGACAGACAGAGGGACAGACACACAGAAGGACAGGTAGACAGACGGATTGACCGACGGACATACACACAGACAGACAGAGGGACAGACACACAGAAGGACAGGTAGACAGACGGATTGACCGACGGACATACGCACAGACAGACAGAGGGACAGACACGCAGAAGGACAGGTAGACAGACGGATTGACCGACGGACATACGCCCAGACAGACAGAGGGATAGACACACAGAAGGACAGGTAAACAGACGGATTGACCGACGGACATACGCCCAGACAGACAGAGGGACAGACACACCGAAGGACAGGTAAACAGACGGATTGACCGACGGACATACGCCCAGACAGACAGAGGGACAGACACGCAGAAGGACAGGTAGACAGACGGATTGACCGACGGACATACGCCCAGACAGACAGAGGGACAGACACACAGAAGGACAGTTAGACAGACGGATTGACCGACGGACATACGCACAGACAGACAGAGGTACAAACACACAGAAGGACAGGTAAACAGACGGATTGATCGACGGACATACACACAGACAGACAGAGGGACAGACACACAGAAGGACAGGTAGACAGACGGATTGACCGACGGACATACGCACAGACAGACAGACGGATTGACCGACGGACACACAGAAGGACAGGTAAACAGACGGACCGACGGACATACGCACAGACAGACAGAGGGACAGACACACAGAAGGACAGGTAGACAGACGGATTGACCGACGGACATACGCACAGACAGACAGAGGGACAGACACACAGAAGGACAGGTAGACGGACGGATTGACCGACGGACATACACACAGACAGACACACAGAAGGACAGGTAAGCAGACGGACCGACGGACATATGCACAGACAGACAGAGGGACAGACACACAGAAGGACAGGTAGACAGACGGATTGACCGACGGACATACACACAGAGAGACAGCGGGACAGACACGCAGAAGGACAGGTAGACAGACGGACCGACGGACATACGCACAGACAGACAGAGGGACAGACACACAGAAGGACAGGTAGACAGTCGGACCGACGGACATACGCACAGACAGACACAGGGACAGACACGCAGAAGGACAGGTAGACAGACGGATTGACCGACGGACATACACACAGACAGACAGAGGGACAGACACACAGAAGGACAGGTAGACAGACGGACCGACGGACATACGCACAGACAAACAGAGGGACAGACACACAGAAGGACAGGTAGACAGACGGATTGACCGACGGACATACGCACAGACAGACAGAGAGACAGACACACAGAAGGACAGGTAAACAGACGGATTGACCGACGGACATACGCCCAGACAGACAGAGGGACAGACACGCAGAAGGACAGGTAGACAGACGGATTGACCGACGGACATACGCCCAGACAGACAGAGGGACAGACACACAGAAGGACAGTTAGACAGACGGATTGACCGACGGACATACGCACAGACAGACAGAGGTACAAACACACAGAAGGACAGGTAAACAGACGGATTGACCGACGGACATACACACAGACAGACAGAGGGACAGACACACAGAAGGACAGGTAGACAGACGGATTGACCGACGGACATACGCACAGACAGACAGACGGATTGACCGACGGACACACAGAAGGACAGGTAAACTGACGGACCGACGGACATACGCACAGACAGACAGAGGGACAGACACACAGAAGGACAGGTAGACAGACGGATTGACCGACGGACATACGCACAGACAGACAGAGGGACAGACACACAGAAGGACATGTAGACGGACGGATTGACCGACGGACATACACACAGACAGACACACAGAAGGACAGGTAAACAGACGGACCGACGGACATATGCACAGACAGACAGAGGGACAGACACACAGAAGGACAGGTAGACAGACGGATTGACCGACGGACATACACACAGAGAGACAGCGGGACAGACACACAGAAGGACAGGTAGACAGACGGACCAACGGACATACACACAGACAGACAGAGGGACAGACACACAGAAGGACAGGTAGACAGACGGATTGACCGACGGACATACGCACAGACAGACAGAGGGACAGACACACAGAAGGACAGGTAGACAGACGGATTGACCGACGGACATACGCACAGACAGACAGAGGGACAGACACACAGAAGGACAGGTAAACAGACGGACCGACGGACATACGCACAGACAGACAGAGGGACAGACACACAGAAGGACAGGTAGACAGACGGATTGACCGACGGACATACGCACAGACAGACAGAGGGACAGACACACAGAAGGACAGGTAAACAGACGGACCGACGGACATACGCACAGACAGACAGAGGGACAGACACACAGAAGGACAGGTAGACAGACGGATTGACCGACGGACATACACACAGACAGACAGACAGAAGGACAGGTAGACAGACGGACTAACGGACATACACACAGACAGACAGCGAGACAGGCACACAGAAGGACAGGTAAACAGACGGACCAACGGACATACGCACAGACAGACAGCGACACACACACATAGACGGATGGTTAGTCAGTCAGTCTGTTCAACGGACACACGTACAATAATAATCTTCGTTTATTGACATTCAATCTGACAAACCGCAGAACGATTACATGTACAAGTTATACGAAATACGGCCTGCTTCGCACGACACGCAGTTCGGCTACAACAGGTTCGGTAACTTAACACTAATGGCCTAAGTACTGGATCACTCCTGATTCGGCCAAGCCAGGAGTGGGAGGGGCTATCTTTTATTTTTAGCAGAACCCGAGTCAAGCAACACAACAGCAAAGCGCCAATGGCAGCTAACAGACATACAAAACGATCACACACAGGCGGACAGGTAGGCAGCCAGACAGTCCAACAGACATGGAGCCTGACGGACGTAGTTTATAATGGATACAATGTTATGTAGAATTACAATCACGATTAGAGCGACACTGGTGAGTGCTTAAGCGTTACTTTAGCGTATAACGGCTAATATGTCGCCCTTGTGTGGCCGAAAGTATAGGAAGAGGATTCAATGGGTATATAAGCGAAAGCGATTATTAAGTTTGCCGCTCGTGAGCACTTTAGATTTTTAATCTCCTCTCATAAAAAAGTTATATTTGGTGCTAACAGATATTTTTTGGACAAAACCTGGATATTAGTAGATTAGTTTATTACAAGGCATGGGACAAAATTTCAAAACAATAAGATGCGCATATTTAGAAAAAATCGCGTTTTACTAAAATGCATGTAGATGACGACCTTATCGTGAAAATTGTCGTGATGAGATTAGCTATGGATAAGTCTAATTATTATTATTATTATTATTATTATTATTATTATTATTATTATTATTAGTGCCATCATGATCATCGTCATCATCGTCATCGTCGTCGTCGTGGTCGTCGTCATAATCATCATCATCAATTACTCCCTCACTAAGGAATTATTTACTTATTTCCTGCCACTGATTTACTTCCAGTTTTACATTGACCGACCGACTTATCTGCACCGACTTATTGACCGGCTGACTGATTTATTGGCTGTCACTGACTGACCGACTGACTGACTTATTTCCTTACTTACGCTGTCCGACTTACTTATTCATATCCCGGATTTTATTTAATTACACGTACAGCGTTTCTCTTTTCGCCCTTACTTACTTGCACCGATCTACTTACTTGAAAGTCAGTGCTTGAGAGGAAATTTTATACAGCCCCAGTCTAATCGTAATCGTAGTTTCCAAATTTCTAATGCGACACTCAAAAGCCAAACGCGGGGCACCAGCTTATTCACGAGCGCCAAGTATCAGTTCTCATATCACTTTCTTGCTAATCTACTTTACTTTCTTAGCTGCATACCGATGTCCATTGTGGTCAGTCAGTTAGTTTCGTCTTTCTCTTCGCGTGGCTCTAAATTATTATATTTATGTGTCTCGGGTAAAAGCTTTTAAGGTCTAAAGTGGTCGAAGCTGCGGTTGACTATACGCTCGATTTCTCTCTCGTATCAACACTGCTTTCGAATGGACTGAGGGTAATTATTGAGGGTATAAAGCCAGACCATTTTGCCGCAGCACTCTGGGGTCCGTTGGGACTAGCGCGTCGCCGGAAGAAAAGATCCATTTGTCTGGCAATATAGGTTAGGGAGCGTTGAGGGAGGAAGGGAGGGAGGGAGGAAGAAGCGAGGGAGGGAGGAAGCGAGGGAGGGAGGGCGGAAGGGTGGGAGGGAGGGAGGGTGGGAGGGAGGGAGGGAGGGAGGGAGGGAGGGAGGGAGGGAGGGAGGGAGGGAGGGAGGGAGGGAGGGAGGGAGCGTTCGGCGGTAATCCTAAGCTAAGCGAATCCGAAATTAGACGAATATGATCGATAAATTCAAATCAACCGTTGACTCACAAATCTTCGTTTGTTTTCTTCCTTCTCCTTCTTCTTCTCCTCCACCTCCTGCTCCTCGTCCTTCTCTCCTCTAAAGACCGTTTCCGGTGGAGTGGGAGGCAGTTCGCTCCAGTCGGTCACCGAAGACAACACGGAGAACAACTTCCGGGTCTGGTCGTCGGCAGCGACAACCGTTCAGAAGGATGCTCCTCTGCAGGTCGGTCAGGCATCTCACGCGTCTGCATGCACTCTCAAGACCGATATTATACGGTACTGCGCAGTGTATAGGCTGCTTGGGCTACACATGAACCGGTCAAGAACTCTGCCACTGTCCGTACTTTGGCAGTGCCAGTCCCAAGCCTGGATAGATGAGGAGGGCAACGCTACTGGTCTTTGTTATCAGACAGTGTCGTCGTTAAGCAGCAACAAACCCCTGCATCTGTATTGTAATGTAATGTAATGTAAATCTTCGAGATTGTAGGCTTGACCCTCAAAACAAGCTCTGTAGTTGGATGTATTGTTGACCTCTTTAACCACAATGTTGTGCATGTATTTACAACGGGGGAGCTAGCAATAATCTAACATAACTTGTCGTTAAAGTGTCAGTGATGTCCTCCCTCTTCATTTACCGGGCTTGGGACGGGCACTACAATAGTAAGGCTAGTGGCCGAGTTAGTTTTTCTGAGGTATATGGGTCTGGTATTCCCGACCTTAATTATACATGACGCTTTGTTATGGTTTCCTGCAGTCCAACATTTTCCATTTGTAACGCTCACCTGTGCGGGATCGGAGAAATCGTGAGTGGCCCGTTGTGTGTAACCAAGCGTTCAGTTACCATGGTTGCCGTTACCATGGTTGCCGTTACCATGGTTGCCGTTACCCTCCCAGCTGACACTCTATAGGTTCGCCATTCACTTAATTAATTAATTTTAGTTCTATCATGCATGATCAAGCAATAGCAGAGATTTGTACAACTTGTAAATTATGGCTGCGTTTCTTCGATGTAACTCAAAAGTTCCAAACGTGGACAAACAATCGAGAAGTTCAGCATTGCCCAAAGGAAAAGCCAATGAGATTTGACAAACTGACAACTGACAAAACTTTTATTCCCAAGAAACAAGACTACAACACGATCATAGCAGATAATAGGCTAGGACACTTTAATGTATCTTCAAGGGTAGAGAAGATCCAAAATGGGCACTATATATAACCCCGTTAAATTAGGGTAAACCCTTTAACCAAATACAAGTATGGCTGCTAAGTTCAAATTGGCATCGGTCAGTAAAACAAAAGATTAATAGGCCTAATGTAAGCCCAGAAGAAACACAACTACTGAAGTGTGTCCAATCTCTCTGTCTGTCTGTATGTCTCTCTGTCTGTCTGTCTACCTGTCTCTTTCTCTTTCTCTTTCTCTTTCTCTCTCCCTCTGTCTCTCTCTGTCTCTGTCTCTGTCTCTGTCTCTGTCTCTCTCTCTCTCTCTCTCTCTCTCTCTCTCTCTCTCTCTCTCTCTCTCTCTCTCTCTCAGCCTTGATTTAGATTAGCCTCCAAAACTTCTTAAATTCATTGTCATTGTTATGATCATTGTTAGGATTTTTGTCATGATTATTGTTGTGATGATTGTTATGATGATTGTTGTTATGACTATTGTTATCAGATGGTCCCGTCGCAACAGCATCAGCAGCTATTAACGAGGTCGAGAGTAGGTTCGGACAGGACGAGTGACTATTCCTTCGACGGATCAGCAACGGACAGCGAACGAGATCATCACCATCGTCTACAGGAGGACCAGGAAGAGGAGGAGGACGAGGAGGAGGAGGAGCGCTACGAGGAGGATGACGAAGAGGAGGAGGAGGATGACGAGGAGGATGAGGAAGAGGAAGAAGAGGACCGAGGACAGTTGAACCACCAGCCCCGACGAGAGCGCCACCTACCGCCGCCTCCACCGCCCCCACGCGGCTCTTTCTGGCTCCAGCAGCAGCAACAGCATCACCAACAACAGCAGCACCAGCAGCTGAAGCAGCCCCCTCGTCACCACCAGCGCCGCGGCCACAACCACCCGACGGTCCGCTTCAAGGAGCTGACCTCCACCGAGGAGGACGATGACGGAGGGGGCGGCATCGACGGAGACCCGCAGTCGAGACCGCCCTCCCATCGCCAGCGCCTTATCAGCAGGCTGACGTCGACCGCGACCACAGGGCCTCCTCCCTCAACAAGGTCCTCAAGACGCCAGAAGGGCCCCGATGCGATGACTTACCCCGCGGTCGACGCGGGGGCCCGTCTCCTGCATCGGATTGCGACGGACGTAGACGATGCCTCGTCTGGGGACCAGATGATGCAGTGTGCTATGACGTCATCGCTCAGTAGGAACCCTCCTGCTGGAGCGAAAACGTGGAGCTCCTCCTCTTCGGCCTGTCAGAACCCGGTTGGCGCATCAGACGATTGTTCGTCGTCACTCGCGCGGCATCGAAATGGCGGCGTTTCTGAACAGTTCTGCGGCAGAGCAGACGTCGTTCCAACAACAACAACACCTACTACTACTACTACAACGACTACGACAACTACTAAGGATCTCATCGATGATGATGAGATCATGCTGAAAGAGGTGACTGTATAGATATGGGGGGAGCTGCCCGAAAGAGTTTTTGCAACGGCGGAGTCAAACGTGGGACGTCGTCATCCTAAAGACCGGCGCTGTACAGGTTGTACAACGTATCTTGAGGAATTATTGTTGTCCGATTTGGTTTTTCATCTTGAATCCTTTTCCAGGCATCGTTCGATCCAGTGGTTATCTTGGGCAACTGTTTTCAGTCATCGCGATAGTCGGATATCACATGCTCTCTGAAAGCAAGAACTTTCGTAAAGTGTGAGACTTAAACGTCAATTCCCGTTCAACTCGGATTGCTACGGTCGATTCAGACCGTTTTCCAGTTATCTGGAATGGAAAAATGGAAAAGTACGTGGCAACGCAGGATTCATCTGCTATGTACGAGTATGCAACCCGTCACATTGCTATTCGATTGTATGGCCAGAGGATATTACTATCATCCTGGGATGTCTTCAACGCGCGTTGCTTGTTCATACGATATACATGTATACCTTGAACTCGACTTATAAGCGGGTGCGTGCTATACGCCGAAATATATGTGGTTTGATATGAAAATATCAATGGATGAAGGGCTACATCAATATTCAAAGACAGCCCGCGGCGGATGCTGCTTCTTCTTTTTCTTTTTCTTCTTCTTCTTCTGCGGTCAAAGTCCTCTGGGGAATTTGATGGCAACAAGATCGACCAAAAGACTTCTCCGTCTATTTCCGCATCCGGTTGATTGCAAGTGGTCTGGGAGGAGATACAGCGGAAAGAAATTTTCTATGGACCGATATATAATCTAAAGAATATATATATTATATATATATGAAAACTTGAAGCTTAAATTTGGATTTGCAGCAGCAGTGCAAGTATGAGAGTATAAGCATGTAGAAATAATATGAAAATATATAAAGACTTATACATGATAACTAATGCGAAAAGGATATATATATATATAAGTATGTATAAAATATCCATTCCATATAAAAAATTATGAAAACAGCAATGTGTAAAATTACATTTATGTGTATATTTGTGTGTGTATATATATAAATGTATTTGTATACATGTATAAATTGACAAATATGCAGGCACGAAAAATACACATAATAGGAAAACACGTATGTAGTTATATACTTCACGCTATACAACAATGTGAAATTTTATGGCCTAAAAGCAATACTCATACGAGCCTACACAAGTTCTTCACAAAATGCATGCATATACAAATTATACATGTATACATTCATTTTTGTAACACATGTTTATTGGGTGTTTACTTACCGGTATACGCTTCGACACACAGATTCACACAGACACAAACAGAAATACACACAGACACACACACATACACACACATACATACAAGCGCACACACACAAGCACCAGAACGCACACACAAATATGTATATATGTATAATTATATATATACCGTATAGGCCTATACATGCAAGATATGCCAGACTTCAATACTTGCAAGTTTCTTATGGTTCCCTGTAGTCCAGTATTTTTCTTGTATACGGCTCTCCTGTGCAAGATCAAAGATTTCGTAAGTGGCCCTTTGTATGTATCTAAGCGCTCAGTTACATACATGTGCATAAATATATATATATATGTATATTCATTGCAGAATATATATGCGTATATATATATATGAAAGTCTGATTTGCACGGGTATATATTATGCCCATCACGTGTGCAGATCGGGCTGGTATAAAGGCATTATAACAAGTACTCTAATACCCTGCAGCATTTTGTCTCTGCATGTGTGTGTGTGTGTGTGTGTGTGTGTGTGTGCGTGTGCGAGTGTGATTGGACGGATTTGCGTTTGCAGAGTTGCATGGTTCGTGAGAAACCTGTAGACTCGCGTATAAGTCGATGAACGGTTTGTAAATGAGAAGAGTCCACATACACCGGAATATTGCGAAAGACTCTGCATGGCCTTCTTGACCGCGGCCTCTGTCTCTGCCTCTGCCTCTGTCTCTGCCTCTACTTCTGCCCCTGACTCTACCTCTGAATAAGGACGGGAGGGAAGGGACAGACAGACAGACGAACCGCAAGAGAGACGGGCAGACGGACAGTGAGGAAGAGGGACGGACGGACGGACGGACGGACGGAAGAACCATATTCTTCACGGTGCTTCTATTGACATCCTGTCGATAAGTGCATTAAATATGGAATGACAAAGTGTGGGGTGTGTCTGTCCATAATACATAATCATATATACACAAATATATATGCGTATATATAATTTCTATATAATAATGTATAACCGAGTAAAGGCCTGTACATATTTAACCTATATATAGTACTGATGTGTATAGTTTTATCATTTTTATATTGCAGCTTATTTCAATGGTCTCAAGAAGCACCCTACTAAAATATGCGCACATTCATGTACATGTATACATATTGCATACATATTGCATACATATTGCAAACATATTGCATACATACATACATACATACATACATACATACATACATACATACATACATACATACATACATACATACATACATACATACATACATACATACATACATACATACATACATACATACATACTTGCATGCATGCATACATACATACATACATACATGCATTCATACTTGCATGCATACATACATGCATACATACATACATAGATATGTGGCGGTCCACACCGAAATCAGCATTAAGTCGAAAATTACACATCAGAGATATTTAGGGAAATAGGTGTGTGATTTTTTTATTTTTGTGGAATTTTTAATTTTAAAAAACTAATTTATAAAATTTATTTTAACATTTTTTAAACACAAGTCTTAGAGCTATTTTAATGATCTTGATATGCAAATCAGTTTGTTTTGATTAAGTTAATTGGTTAATTAATTAGTTTAATGCGATCACTTTTTTCCTTCTATCTTCAGTTGGAACAAAGCTAGGGCAATAATTTTTGTGTTATTTTAAAGCCTGAGACAAGGCCTTTGAAATTATGTATCAAACTTAATACTTGAAAAATCTCATTAATGCTGGTTTTGGTGTGTGGCGCCACAAATATACATGCATACACAAATACATCTACTATATACCTGCAATTACGAACACGCATGAAACGTGACAACAGCCTTAACCATGACCATGGTTTTTGATTCGTTTGTTGTTCCATGCAGTTTTTAAAAAACAGCAGAATATACACAATTGTGGGGCGCGGTGGTGTAGGGGGTATGTTCGTTGCCATGCAGCCGGATGGTTGTAGGTTCGAATCTACCTCAAGTCGCCGCGCAAGGACCTTGGCAAGTCCCTCACTCGCAATTGCTCAGCGCTTCGGCGTGAAACTCCGATGCAGTGTCCGCCCTGCAGTCAGAAGCGCCTCTGAGTAGAGAGCTTGAAGGGGCGCCGTAACAAGTGCCTATACAAGCATAATAAGCAAGGTGGCCCTATTATTGTTAAACAATAGGAGACCCAGAAGGGATCAGTGTCTCGCTTATTATAACATGTACCACAAAGTAAATGTAGAATGAAAAAATTATTATTCCATCATAATATTCGTTCCTAAATCATTCCTTCCATCCTTCATTCATTCATCCACCTCCAGTCGGAAATATCTTTTATAATACTCCATTAGTGCAATCATCCATCTCAACATCCGGTGCAAATACGTGCATTCTTTGCCACTTCTGACACAAGCTAACTGCGTAATTTTGTCTAATATGGTCTCTGTCGCCTATCTCACAGTAGCACGCTTTGTCATATTAATTATATTGTAGGAGCTCAAAAGGCTAAAAAAAAAGACACAAGAGGAGAGGATGAAACATTGAAAAAAATTAATATTGACAAGAGCACTGGTCCACATAAACACTGCGTGGGACTTGTCCCGCTCTGCCCCAATGTATCAAAACTATTCACAGAGGAAAATTTGACCCGATCTACCCCAATGGATCTGAACTATTCACAATGGCGGTACCATTTTCTCGCTCTACTCCACATAAACGGAAGTTGACGACTATTTTTTTAATACTACATTTTGGTTCTTTAAACATTTCTTTGAGCTAAAATGAAAATGAAAATTTACATAATAGAAAGCTGTATGAAACTACTCATATTCTTAGCTTCCTTTGCCTTCTTTCAGTTCTTGCTAACTTTATCCGTGCGGTCGTCCATGCACGCCCACAAGGATCATGCTCGACCGTGCAGAAGGCACGAGGTCAAGGTCGTTCACCTTTGACCTCTGTGGTGTCTTTGTCTCCACCCACATTGTTTTGGCATCGAGTGGAGACGTGAAAATCCCCGTTGCACGCTTGACCAATCTCTCTGACGTCCTCCACGGACATACACGCACGCACGCTCTCTTTGTCTGTTATCTGTCTGTTAGTCTCTCTTTCTGTCTCTGTCTGTCTGTCTCTGTTTTTTGTCTCTGTCTGTCTCTGTCTGTCTGCCTCACTCTTTGACTGTCTCTATCTGTCTGTCTCTCCTACTGTCTCTGTCTGTCTGTTTTTTGTCTCTGTCTGTCTCTTTGTCTGTCTGCCTCACTCTGTCTGTCTGTCCATCACTGTGTGTGTGTGGCTCTCTGTCTCTCTTTCTCTGTCTCTACTTCTCTGCCTTTCCCTCTTTCTCTGCCTCACTCTCTGCATCTTTTTCTATCTCATTCTCTTTGCCTCTCTGTCTCTCTCACTCTTACTCTCACGCTGTCTCTCTGCTCATATAATTTATGCACTTATGTCGCTCTGTCATTCTCTGAGTTTCTGTATCTTTCTTGTCTTGCTGTGTATATCTCTTCGAGTGTCTATCCTTTCCTACGCTATCTTCCTCTGCCCCCTTGTCTTTCTGGATGTATCTGGGTATGTTTCTGTCTGTCTCTGTCTCTGTATATGTCTCTGTCTGTTTGTCTGTCTCTCTCTGCACGCTTTTTCGGGAATGAATTTGGCACTCTTGGCTGTACGTTCGCATAATTCATTTTCGACGAAGCAAAGAGCCAGACAGACAGACAGACAGACAGACAGACACTTCACATTACTGCGTTGTCTGTGTTTTTCTGTTGTGCTAAAAAGTGACAGCAGCTCATAACGTTCGTCGCAGACCATACGAGTAGAAAGGTCCCAGCGTTTCATAACATGACGCACACAACCACATGGACCCTTTATGCATGCGCTTAATTCTATGGACTGTCATCGATAGATCAGCGTTTTTACGATGAAGCCAAAATTTACCACAGTGCAGGGTCCACTTGGAACGAAAGACAGAGAGAAAGACAGAGACAGAGAGACACACAGAGATGCATAGAAAGAGACATAGAGAGGGGGAACGAGAGACACACAGAGAGACAGAGACACAGAAAGCGATAGAGAAACAGAGATATAGTGGAGGAGGGGAGAGAGAAAAAGACACTGAGAGACAGAAAGACAGAAACAGAGAGAGACAGGGACCGAGAGAAAGACACACAGACAGATATGTAGAAACAGAGACGGAGACACGGAGAAAGGCACAGAGACAGAGATAAAGAGACAAAGGCAGAGATACAGAGACAGAGATACTCAGAAAGAGAGACAGGTAGGGAGACAGAGATACAGAGAAAAAGATACAGGGAGAATGAGGGCGAAAGACCGTGAGTCTATGAAAGATGCTCTCTGATTAGCCTACTTCCAATAATTAATCGACGTAATCGCAATCGTAATCGTAATCTCCTAATTTCTAAAGCGCCACTGGAAAGCCAAGCGCGGGGCACCGGCTTATTCACGAGCGCTGCGTTGAGTTAGGATGGTTGTCCTTGAGAGTAGTCCGTGGTGGTCCGGGTCGAGTTACCATAGGATCAGGATCAAATGCGTTGAGTCAAAAGGGTTGTCCGTAAGAGTAGTCCATGGTGGTCCGGGTCGAGGTACCGTATGATCAGAGGTGTGGAACGTAGATCATTGTGCGCTGATGAGAGCTGGTCAAGTTAATTGTCGCAATCAACACCGCGGTTTAATTCGACATTCATACGGTATATTCATCTCCTTCGCCGTCTGATCCGCCTGTCGACACTGTAATGTAAAGGTGATGTACTGCGTCGCACTCATGATGTCACGGTCGAATTCGCAATATTATTATGTCTGAAAGATTTGCGTTCTTCCCTCTGATCTTTTTCAGCCGAGGACAGATCATGTTTTGATTTTTGAAATCAAACTAGTCTATTTGTCAACCTGGACAGAACTTTGGCCATCTGTGGACAACCACTTGACAATCTGTGGACATCCACTTGACAATCTGTGGACATCCACTTGACAATCTGTGGACAACCATTTGACAATCTGACGACCCTTGACCATCTGTGGACAACCACTTTAACGTCTATGGACATCCACTTGACCATCTGTGGACATTGGACAACCTCTTGGACATCCGTGGACAACTCCTTGACCATCTGTGGACAACCACTTTGACAATCTGTGGACATCCACTTGACAATCTGTGGACATCCACTTGACAAACTGTGGGCATCCACTTGACAATCTGTGGACAACTACTTGACAATCTGTGGACATCCACTTGACAATCTGTGGACATCCACTTGACAATCTGTGGACAACCACTTGACAAACACTTGACAATCTGTGGACATCCACTTGACAATCTGTGGACAACCACTCGACAATCTGTGGACATCCACTTGACAATCTGTGGACAACCACTTGACAAACACTTGACAATCTGTGGACATCCACTTGACAATCTGTGGACATCCACTTGACAATCTGTGAACGACCCTTGACCATCTGTGGACATCCACTTGACCATAAGTGGACAACCCCTTGAACGTCTATGAACAACCCCTTGACCATATGTGGACAACCCCTTGAAAGTCTATGAACTTGACCATTTGTGGACAACCCTTGACCATTATGGATAGCCTAACTACATGAACGTCTATAAACAACCCCTTGATCATCTGTGGACAGCCCCTTGACCATCCGTGGACATTGGACAACCCCTTGAACATCCGTGGACAACTACTTGACCATTTGTGGACGACGCATTGATCATTTTTGGATGACCCATTGATCATCAGTTTCTGGACAACACTGACTTAACAAATACAAGTCGGTGACAATGAATTCTCTTCAACGGACCCATCAAGTTCGCAGTTCTTTGACGACCGCAGCCGAGTCTTAACGGAATCCAACGATACCAATCACACACATCTTTTGACCGACTCAGAAAGGCTGCTGTCAGACTAACGTCCCCTTATCGACAACAGTGTTCCCTCGGTCTCCAGATTCTAAAGCGGTCGCACTCGGTTGAAGCGCTCTCTGACCTCTCTGCTCTGACGGGTTTATCGCCTTCCTTTGATGGGGCAAAAACGCGACATTAAAGCTGTTCCCCTTCAGCGACATGCCTCAAAGACGTCCCATGATTTCTACGAGACCCGCTGCAATCTGATCTCAGCCTACATAGATCTTCTAAAGGATTCTGACAGTTCTATTGCACATCTTTCTTAGCCAGCAGAACCCAACGCGTAAAATATGACTTATAGTCGGCGAGTCCGGGGCAAAACCTAGAATTCAGCCAATACGCTATTTTAGTCATTGTGACATAAACATTAGAGGCCTAGCCCAAGCTGTATTTCTCCGAAGAGGAGCTATATCAAGACCAGATTATGTCCTGTCACTGAATGATAATAATATGTGACTTATGATGCTGCATGAAGCCATGCTTTCTGGATCAGGCGCTATAAAACTGTCTTATAGATGTCAGATTAGGAAAAATGTTGCGCTATAAAAATTGTCCTCAGTGCTTTGGCTGTCGATTGGTCCATAGATATTAAAATCTAAATCAGTAAGCTTTAAAGGAACTATATCAGAAAATGAAACATGTTTCTGTTTGTTTGGTCCATAGCTCTTAAAATCTAAATCAGCAAGCTTAAAAAGAACTATATCAGAAAATGAAACATGTTTCTGTTTGTTAAACGAAATCATGCAGTGTGTTACAACATGCTGAACTTATAACATCTCAACCATCGCCAATGACACAAATGCATTTACAAAATCACGTGCAAATTAATTCGCACAAATCAGAATGCTCAACAAGCATTTAAAAGCATCCCGCAAAGAAATTGAAGACTGTTCAAGCAGAACATGAAGAAAACATCTCCTGCCATCAATTTCCGGTTATTCAGTCACCTAGTGGTTTGAACCGTGGCAGAAAGTGGTCTGCACAGACTCTAGCGCCGGTGAATAAGCTGGTCTCCCTGACGTGGCTTTTGTGGGCGCTGAGAAATTCTCGAAGATTTACATTACATTACAAAGGCCTTTTCACAGATGCTGTTTGCATGCGGTGCCCCAGACTATAATTATTGTTTCCTTCGTAGTCAGAGGTATCGTTAGCCTAGCCTAGACTGGCATCTCGAACAGTGTGGTGTTCTTTGGAAACCGCCAAACCAGTTTTGGTAGCGTGTAGCTGTCGGATGTGGTTGACTTATATTCCAACTTAACGTTGCCCAGGCGAATGACATAGGGAAGGATTTTGCTCTGACACTTGATGAGACGGATATAAATATAACATCATCAAACGGACAGGAAGACAGATGGTTAAGGCAACTCAATTGCACGCTGGTCATATAGTGCAAGAGAAATACATGGCATGGGTATTTACGTTGTCTGGTATCAGCACCCGCTCGAAACAGACTGTGCATAACACTTAACAAAATGCCAGAATGTTCACATGAACCATCACTATGGCAGAGTATTTCAACTGACAAACGTCAAGCTATAATCATGTCAGAATACTTCACACGTGTCCAAAACGTCATTCACATCTCATGAAAATCAATTAAATGTCACAATATTCACATTTAATCAGTCGCCAGCAGAGGTGAAGTGACCACCTTCCGTACCCTTCAACCGGAGGAGCCGTGCAAAAAAAGGGGGCCCTAAAAGTGGTAAAAACTGCAATAATATTAATTAACCACATTTATTGACCCTATTGCACAATCCATGTCGGTTTAGGCCTACTGACAAAACCGTGAAGTAAATACGCAATTCATGTAGCAGTTCCCAACCCGTGGCCCGCGGGTCAAAAGTGACTGGCCCGCGGGCCAAAAGTGACCTGCCAGACCTAAGAAAATGGCCCTCATCTCTCAAAGAATTTTTAAAAATATATGAAAAAATGACAATTTGGACAGGATAGAACACATATTTACTTTCTATTATAAATTATTCAATTTTGACGGTCTATAAAAACATCAAACATTCTATTTTGAATCAATTACAACAATTTTATACACCTTTAGTCATTTAAATTTTAGCCTTGTGGCCCCTTAATGTTCTTCAGCTAAGAAAAATTGGCCCTCGTGTCCTCCAACTTAGAAAAAGTGGCCCTAAAGGCAAAAAGGTTGGGAACCACTGATGTAGACTGTAGGCCTATGTGTAGCACACATAATATGAACTTTGTATTCTGTATAAAATCAATACCACATTCCAGTTTATGCATTGCAAGGAGCTCACCGCCCTGGACATAATATGTTCGGAGGGGGCCACGTTCTTTGCTGCTACGGCCCTGGTTGCCAGAATAATATTTCACACGAAGCCAAATACAAAAAATTTTCACACTTGACCAAACAGATGGACATTTTATCGCAAATGACTATTTCCAAAGATATTACACACGTAACCAAATTTCAGGGTTACTCATACATGTAAAATGCGAAGGCATTCCTTTGTTGTTGTTTAACAACACTGTTTCATATCAATGATGATTAGTGTTGCCCTCCACCTTTCTCAGCGCTTGGGACTGGCACTGCCCAAGTGCGAACAGTGGAGGAGGGCTCGCTTGCTCAAATACTCCAATTTTGCTTACTCAGTGGTCCGTATCAATTGAAGACATATATACACAAGTCCACTGAGAATGAAGGTCGTAGCCAGGATTTTATTTGGGGGAGGTTTCCCAACTTTTTGTTTTCCCAACTTTTTGGGGAGGGCGAAATTTTCTGACGACCTTATTTTATTTGTCAAAATTTCTGACATTTTTTTTCTTAGTCATCGTCTGCTTTTCTTATCCTTTTGGCTTGCAATACGTTTTATTTATGTTCGATTGTGGTGGTGCAAAAAACACTATTTTCCCCGTGATTTTCGACTATTTTCTGCTCGAAGTTACATTACGCACTGTAGTTCCTAATCAGAGCCAGATTAAGAAATGTGAGGGCCCTGTTCGGGAAATTTTTTGCGGATCTCCAAAAATTCTAAAGACTTTTTTATAGTCGTTTGGTCTAAATTTCCCTAGAATACACCGAATATTACTAGCTACGGCCTTGCTGAGAACGGTTGAAAAGAGCAATCGTTTTAATTGTAGGCAGACGGCAACATCCGATGAGGGGATCCATTCAGCTTCGACACGAGGTCTCTTGGTTGCAGCTCCTGCTTGCCTTGGTAGATCTCTGCCTCCTGGCTGCTTTGCTAAGTCGGTTTTCAGTGTCGTGCGACAACCTGTTAAATAAATAAACAAAAAACAAATAAACAAGCAAATAAATAAATCCACAGTTGATGTTAATTTTTTTAACTTCTATGGCACCGATTTCTAAAACGTTACGTATCAATTGCCAAGACGTAATCGCGTAAATGTAGTGTGATGTATTGTAATGTAATATAATCGGTAATTTCCATTATGATTTATAGAAGATCAGTTCGTTAATACTCCATGGTCAGTGAAGCAAAATTTTTGTTAAAGACAAAGGTGAAGTCAGGTATTAAATGTCTGAAAAATCATGACAATATAAGGTTAATAGGTAAGGTAAGGTTAGTAAGTAAAGGAGGAGGATAAGCAAGGTTATCAAAAGTAGTGGCAGCCGAATGGTCATGAAGTCTGGAGACTTCAATTTCTTAGCCTCGGCAAATGTCTAAAATCAATGACGTGCCTTAACAGAAATTGAAATCCTATCTGAAACCCTACCTCTCCGCTTACGGTCCACCCGCAATATAAACCAGACTATTGCTCACCAAAGGACTACATTATAGGGCACGGTGGCGTAGTGTTTGGTTCGGTGCCCTTGAGCCGGAAGGTTTCGGATTCGAGTCCACCTCAAGCCGTCGCGTGAGGATTCTGAGCAAATCCTTCAATCGCAATTGCTCATGCGCATTAGCATGAAACCCTGAATCAGTGTCCGCGTTGAAGTCAAAAGCGTGAAGGGGCGCTATGACAAGTGCTCATACACATATACATTCAATTTGATAATAAAATCAGATCAAATTGTATTGAATAGCGTGGCGGACACGGTAATTAATTCGTTAAGCACTGAACCTGCAAAGCGGGTGATAATGGTATGGTTCCTGCAACACCTCTGAGACCTTTCTTTATTGAATTGACAAGCTTCATTGATAATTATACGCTTTGTCATTACATGTTGATTAGTACTAATGATGGCATAATCAGATGTCAGATGAGGTGTCAGATCAGATGAAAGGTAAGATGTCAGATCAGATGTCAGATCAGATGAAAGGTAAGATGTCAAATCAGATGTCAGATGAGGTGTCAGATCAGATGAAAGGTAAGATGTCAGATCAGATGTCAGATGAGGTGTCAGATCAATTGTTAGGTACCTACTCTGACGAATGTCGACGTCCTTTTCCCCCGGATTGTAACACTGTTCTCGTCGACGAGTGTGTAGCATAGGAACTGGAAATCGTCGTTTGTTTAATGAAGATCTGGGTTTCAAGAACATCTTCCGTTCTACTCTACAATGAAAAAATTGAAAAACACGATATCACCCATATGATATATGGGTGATATCATATACACATATGATATCACCAATATATCATATGGGTGATATCGAATTTGACAAGGTAAAAAATGCTGAAGAATATAAGCACTCCACAGGACTCGAAAAGTCACCAACATACACACACCTATACATGCGCTCATTCGAGCAGGTTATGCTCATCCACTTTTCTACATTTCAAATTTCAAATTTGGGAAAAAGTTTTTTTAAAGGTTATTTATCCACTTAAATAAAAAAAACACAACAATTGCTTGTAGTAACAATTGTTTTTCTTACTTTATTCCCTTTGTTAAATTATTCCCTTTTTATTTAGTGTAATACTGATGGGTTGGCGTCAGGAAGAGCATCCGGTCAGGCGGAAAAAACCCAAACCCCACCCCATCGGAAATTCCTGGCTACGCCACTGGCAAACAGTGGTAACGAATGAATGAATATTTGGCCGCTTCGAGTGGAAGTACGAGCAAAAAAGACTGAGAGCAGACTTTGTTCAGTCGAACAAAGGGAGTGGATACGGCGAGCACTATGAGTAGGGCTACAGAGCTCACAAAGATGGGCAGGAGTAACGCATAGCATGAAGCGCCAGACTATACTCAGTAGAGATCCTATACTCAATTCGCTGCTTGAGTGGGAGCCAGTGGAGAACGTCACACATATACATGTAGTCTAGTGATCACATGGGGAGAGCCTGCAGATGCGTAGCTAAGTTAGTATTATTTCCTTCTCAGAGCCTCTTTCAACATGTTCATCCAGAGTTTCGGCATTGACCTGTTCCTGGATTTGGTGAGTCCGTTCCAATACTTTTCATCTCTCTGGATGGCCTAATTGCCTACATTTTCCTTTCTGTCTCATCCTTTTGTCTTTCAAATCTCGGTCCTTGCACCGCCATTACTGTCATCCAGCCAATAACCTCCAGCCACATCTATCTCATTATGCATGCATCAACACTCCTCCTATTCCTCCGCTGCCTCAGCTTCCACTCTTCCTACTCCCCTCATCCACGCGAAGCCCGAAGCACAACAGCTGCAGCCACAGCCAAATTTGGCGCCCTGACAACCATTCCATTCTCATATTTCTTCACACGACCTCGAATTAACGTTAAGTCTGAGAAACTATTTCCATGTCTATTTCTTCTTCTGCTTTGCGGAGACATCAGCTTGAACCCCGGTCCAATTTCTTCATCTCACTTCAACCTTTGCACACTCAATATCCGGTCGCTTCTCAACGAAAAACACTACACTGCGCTACATGGCCTAATTTCATCCTCTAACCACCGTCCTGATGCAATCGCCCTAACCGAAACCTGGATAACCTCATCTGCCACTATTGCTCAACTTTCTAGCTGTATACCTGACGGATATTCGCTCACAAGTTCACCCCGACAGCCTAAAAATTCATCCAAAAGTTCAACATCCAATCTTGGGGGCGGAATTGCCTTCCTAATCCGCGAACCAGCAACTGTTCTCGCATCACCCACTTACACTCACAAAACCTTCGAATCAGCATCAAGCACTCTCAAACTGCCAACATCCAAACTAACGATCCTCAATGTCTACTGACATCCTACGTCATCATCCTACTCTGCAAGTACCAGTTATGTTCTCGAAGATTTCAATTCATTTCTATCTGTCACTGTAACAACACCTCATGAATTTGTCATCACTGGCAATTTCATCATCCACGTCGACAACCCCGCCGTTCCATCTGTACGCCAGTTCCTTTCCACTCTGACTGCTTTCAATCTGACCCAACATGTTTCTTTCCCAACTCAGAAATATGGCCATACTCTCGACTTAGTCATTTCCTGTGTCTCGTCCGTCCTATCACCGATCCTCAGCAGTGAACTCAACTCATCCTCTGATCATTACCCTATCTTCCCTCAACTCAATATCGAACCATCTCCTAGCCCTCCACCCAAACAATGCTCATTCCGCCGAATCAGCTCCATCGACCTTAATGCATTCAAACTCGACCTTGAATCCTCCTCCCTTCTCCTCAATCCTCCAACAAACCCAAATGATCTCCTGTCTGCGTACAACTGCACCATGTCCGAACTCCTCAACAAACATGCTCCAATCATCACCAAACCAGAAAATCATGCAAAAAATCCATGGTTCAATTCTTTTCTCCAAGCTCTCAAATCGTCGCGCCGTCGCCTGGAGCGAGCTTACAGGCGTTCACGTGACGACTCTATTCTGAAACGACTCAAAACCTTGACAAATAGATACCACAGCCAACTTCTTTCAGCCAAAAAACGCTACCTATCATCTATTTTTCACTCAAATTCATTAAACCCTCAAAATCTCTGGAAAACTGTAAACAATCTTCACCGCGGCTCCTTACACCTCCTCCCGAACTCAACCCCATCTGCATCCATTGCTGATTCTTTTGCATCCTTTTTCACGGACAAAGTTTCCACCCCTCCGTCTCTCACTACAGACTCTTTTATCAAAATCTGCCAGCACGCAAACCTATTCAGACGCAACTTTGCCACCTACAACATCTTTCAACCTTTTTGAGCCTGCTACTAAAGCAGAAATTATCACCCTCATCCAGGCCACTCAAAACAAGCAATGCGTCCTTGACCCAATCCCAACCTCCTTCTTAAAGACTGTGTAACCTTTCTTGTCCCCACGATAACCAAGCTCATAAACCTGTCTCTCAACCGATACCTTCCATACGCTTTTCAAAGACTCAGTTGTTAAACCACTTCTCAAAAAACCATCTCTGGACAAAGAACTCCTATCCAACTATGGTCCAATCTCAAATCTCTCCTTCTTATCCAAACTCTCAGAATGGATTGTCCTCTCTCGTCTCAACAGCTACCTCATCTCCAAAAATCTTCTAAACCCAAACCAGTCTGCCTACACTAAGCATCACTCTACCGAAACACTTCTCACCTCGCTCTACAACAAATTTGTGATGGCGATAGGTCGTCAACAAGTCTCTTGTCTGTGCCTCTTAGACATCTCTGCAGCCTTTGACACAATAGACCATGCCATCCTTCTCAATCGCCTCTCCTCTGTCTTTGGAATAACACTGCACTCTCATGGATCAAATCATATCTTTCCTCACGCTCTTTCACCGTTAGCGCTTCTGGTCACTCATCTAATCAACAAATCCTCACCTGTGGTGTCCCTCTAGGTTCAGTCCTTGGTCCTCTCCTGTTCATTCTCTACACCTCCTCACTCAGCAAACTCATTGCCTCATCCTCTGCTGATCATCACCTCTATGCCGACGACACTCAATTATTCAATTCTTTCTCCCCTCGCTTCTTCTCAGACGCACTAAATCAGCTAAGTAACACAATCTCTCAGATTTCAGCCTGGATGACCGCTGATCTGCTCTGCCTCAACCCCTCAAAAACAGAATTTCTCATCATTGGCCTATACGAGCAATTAAACAAACTAACCTATCCTTCTGACTTTTCTCAAACAGACCCAACTCTTCCTACGCCATGCATATTCTTCTCCTGTCCTCAATCTTGGAATCATTTTCGATAAAAACCTTACTTTTTCTGACCACATCACCCAGCTATCCCGCACCTGCTATATGCACATCCGCGACCTCCGTCGATTGCGCCCAATTCTCAATTACAAGACCGCCTGCACAATAGCCACCTCAATAGTTCACTCCAAACTCGACTACTGCAATTCGCTCTTCCATGAAATAGATTCTCTTCAAATTAAACGCCTGCAAACAATCCAGAATGCTCATGCCCGCGCAGTAACTAAGACTCCCAAACATCACCACATGACCCCTGTTCTCAAGTATCTTCATTGGCTAAAAGTCTCTCAGCGCATCCATTAAAAAAATTGTATAGATCTCTAACCTACAATGCTCTTCAAACCTCTCAGCCTCCTACATTCGTCAACTAATCACCATCCAACCGCCCAGGTCTACTCGATCATCATCATATATTTCTCTCTCTCGGCCTCCAGTATCATCAGTATCATCCTCTTTGAAATTCTGCAACCGCTCCTTAGACTAGTCTATACTGCACCAGCTCTTTGGAATGGACAACCAACATACCTCCGCCTGTTCGCTCATCCTCCTATCTATCCAATGTCCCCTCCAAATTCAACCTCTCCTCCACTTGCACTCTACTCTGCTGCTTTCCATTTACGACTGAAAACCGAACTCTTCAAGCTATCCTATCCAGATTCCAATCAGGTTCCATCACCCAACTACTTCCACCATTACCGATAACCATCGTAGCACCACGCTGTCTCCCCGGCTTGACCTCTTCGAATTTTGACCTGGCACCGGAACGAAAACGGCAGCTCTGACTATTGCGGACTTGATTTGATACAGCGCCAGTGAATAAGCTGGTCTCCCTGACGTGGCTTTTGTGGGCGCTGAGAAATTCTCAAAGATCTACATAGCTGGAAATGTGGCTGAACATAAGATGAGCCGCAGAGCGAAGGACACGATCAAGGCAACTCAGACAGACATTTGGTAGGCCAACATAAAGAGAGCAGCAGTAATAAAGCCTGGTGAAAACGAGAGAATGGACATGGGTAGCAGCAGCAATAGGTGTAAGCGAACGAGCAACAGTGCATAGTTGATGCAGTTGATAATAACAGCGAGTGAATGTGTGGAGCAAAAGTGAGCTCTTGGTCTAGAGTAACATCAAGAGTTGAGTTGGAGTCAATTGAACGCCTTCCAAGTTCCCAAGCCTTCCATGGCGAAGCTCATGGCCCGAACAGTCACAACAGAGCGTGCAAGGTTGGTTACATGTGCTGCGAATGTCAGTGAGTTGTCAATAGTGACACCTAGGTCACGCACAGAAGTTGAAAATTTAAATTGACGAAACGTCTCAGATAAAAGCAAGAAAGGCAATTTTGCGAAGTTGCCAGGGAGTGCCAAGCCAGATGAGTTGAGTTTTGTTAGAGTTAAGTAAAAAGGCGATTAGAAGACATCCATAAGACATCATGAAGTGATCAACCTCTAAGCGATCAACCCTGACGTGATCAATCATGAAACGATCAATCTTGAAGCAAATAATCCTGAAGCAAATAATCCTGAAGCAAATAATCCTGAAGCAAATCATCCTGAAGCAAATCATCCTGAAGCAATCAGTTATGAGGCGAATCAAGCGATCATTCTTGAAGTAATCTATCTTGAAGCAATCAATCATGAAGCGATCATTCTTGAAGCGAACAATCATGAACAATCAATCTTGAATGAATCAATCATGAAGAGATCATTCTTGAAGCGACCAATCATGAACAATCAATCTTGAATGAATCAATCATGAAGCGATCAGTCATGAACCAATCAATCATGAAGGGCTTAATCTTGAAACGATCAATGAAGAAGCAATCAATCTTGTTGCAATCAGTCAAGAAGCGGTCATTCATGAAACGATCAATCATGAATAAATCAATCTTGAAGCGCTCAATCTTGAAACGATCATGAAGAAGCAAACAATCTTGATGCAATCAATCATGAAGCGCTCAGTCATGAAGCGATCAATCTTGAAGTGGTCAATCATGAAGGGATCAATCATGAACCGATCAATCTTGAATCAGTCAATCTTGAATCGATCAATTATGAACCGATCAATCTTGAATCAATCAATCTTGAAGCGATCAATCATGAGGACCCAATGATGGTAAGGGATAGAGCTTCAGCAATGGTGGTCCTAGCTCGTGGAACAAATAAGTCAGCCTGTCCCCAGAACGGAGAGGCCGATGAGAAGATGCAGAAAGAGGAGAATGTTGTCGGGGAGTGCGAAGCCAGATGAGTTGAGTTTGTTAGAGTTAAGTAAAAGGCGATTAGAAGACATCCATAAGACATCATGAAGCGATCAACCTCAAAGCGATCAATCATGTAGCGATCAATGAAGTAGAGATCAATCTTGTAGCAATCAATCATGAAACGATCAATCTTGAAACAATCAATCATGAATCGATCAATCTTGAA
The DNA here is from genome assembly GCA_949752735.1 of Lumbricus terrestris. NCBI lineage: Eukaryota > Metazoa > Annelida > Clitellata > Crassiclitellata > Lumbricidae > Lumbricus > Lumbricus terrestris. The sequence goes on from OX457036.1 coordinate 84,629,338, forward strand.
GGAAACAATCCTGACGCATCAATCATGAAGCATTCAATCATGAATTAGTCATATCATGCGTTAGGCAATCATGGGGCTTCAATGAATGAAAGCCTTCAGACTTGACGGCGGACAATCATGAACTAATCAATCATGAAGGAATCAATCTTGAAGCGATCAATCATGAATCAATCAATCATGAAACGATCAATCTTGAAGCAAATAACCCTGAAGCAAACAATCCTGAAGCAATCAGTTATGAAGCGATCAATCTTGAAGTAATCTATCTTGAAGTTATCAATCATGAAGCGATCATTCTTGAAGCGACCAATCATGAACAATCAATCTTGAATGAGTCAATCATGAAGCGATCAATCATGAACCAATCAATCATGAAGGGCTTAATCTTGAAACGATCAATGAAGAAGCAATCAATCTTGTTGCAATCAGTCAAGAAGCGCTCATTCATGAAACGATCAATCATGAATAAATCAATCTTGAAGCGCTCAATCTTGAAACGATCATGAAGAAGCAAACAATCTTGACGCAATCAATCATGAAGCGCTCAGTCATGAAGTGATCAATCTTGAAGTGGTCAATCATGAAGGGATCAATCATGAACCGATCAATCTTGAATCAGTCAATCTTGAAGCGATCAATCATGAGGACCCAATGATGGTAAAGGATAGAGCTTCAGCAATGGTCGTAGCTCGTGGAACAAATAAGTCAGCCTGTCCCCAGAACGGAGAGGTCGATGAGAAGAAGACCAATAGGAAGGGAATTGCAGTAATCAATTCTGGAACAGACAAACGCATAAACTATGGATGTCACGGTAGAAAGGGAGACAGATCTGCGAATCGCCCTGAGACAACGGAGGTGAAAGTAAGAGGAGCGTGTAAGGTTGGTCACATGTGCTTCGAAGTTGAGTGAGCTGTCAATAGTGACACCTAGGTCACGCACAGAAGTTGAAAATTTAAATTGACGAAACGTCTCAGATAAAAGCAAAAAAGTCAATTTTGCGAAGTTGCAGGGGAGTGCCAAGCCAGATGAGTTGAGTTTTGCTAGAGTTAAGTAAAAGGCGATTAGAAGACATCCATAAGACATCATGAAGCGATCAACCTTGAAGCGATCAATCATGAAGCGATCAATGAAGAAGCGATCAATCTTGAAGGAAACAATCCTGACGCATCAATCATGAAGCATTCAATCATAAATTAGTCATATCATGCGCTAGTCAATCAGGGAGCCTCAGTGAGTGAAAGCCTTCAGACTTGACGGCGGACAATCATGAACTAATCAATCATAAAGGAATCAATCTTGAAGCGATCAATCATGAATCAATCAATCATGAAACGATCAATCTTGAAGCAAATAATCCCGAAGCAAATCATCCTGAAGCAAATAATCCTGAAGCAAATCATCCTGAAGCAATCAGTTATGAAGCGAATCAATCGATCAATCTTGAAGTAATCTATCTTGAAGCAATCAATCATGAAGCAATCATTCTTGAAGCGACCAATCATGAACAATCAATCTTGAATGAATCAATCATGAAGAGATCATTCTTGAAGCGAACAATCATGAACAATCAATCTTGAATGAATCAATCATGAAGAGATCATTCTTGAAGCGACCAATCATGAACAATCAATCTTGAATGAATCAATCATGAAGCGATCAGTCATGAACCAATCAATCATGAAGGGCTTAATCTTGAAACGATCAATGAAGAAGCAATCAATCTTGTTGCAATCAGTCAAGAAGCGCTCATTCATGAAACGATCAATCATGAATAAATCAATCTTGAAGCGCTCAATCTTGAAACGATCATGAAGAAGCAAACAATCTTGACGCAATCAATCATGAAGCGCTCAGTCATGAAGCGATCAATCTTGAAGTGGTCAATCATGAAGCGATCAATCTTGAAGCAATCAATCTTGAAGCAATCAATCTTGAAGCGATCAATCATGAATCAATCAATCATGAACTGATCAATCTTGAAGCAATCAATCTTGAAGTGATCAATCATGAACCGATCAATCTTGAATCAATCAATCTTGAAGTGATCAATCATGAGGACCCAATGATGGTAAAGGATAGAGCTTCAGCAATGGTGGTCCTACCTCGTGGAACAAATAAGTCAGCCTGTCCCCAGAACGGAGAGGTCGATGAGAAGATGCAGAAAGAGGAGAACGAATTAGATCACTCAGATATTTCGGTGCAAGACTCAGTTTGGACTTGAGCACCAGAGAAAGAACTTTGTATTGAATGCGGGCACAGAGAGGAAGTCAGTGTAGTTGGTTGACCGTAAACGATGATATATGAGAGTATTTAGGAAGACGAGCAATCAATCGAGCAGCAGCATTAAGGACAGATTCAACTGGAGATAGAGGAACCTTAGGAAGACCAATAGGAAGGGAATTGCAGTAATCAATTCTGGAACAGACAAACGCATAAACTATGGATGTCACGGTAGAAAGGCAGACATATCTGCGAATCGCCCTGGAAAAACGGAGGTGAAAGTAAGAGGAGCGTGTAAGGTTGGTCACATGTGCTTCGAAGTTGAGTGAGCTGTCAATAGTGACACCTAGGTCACGCACAGAAGTTGAAAATTTTAATTGACGAAACGTCTCAGATAAAAGCAAGAAAGTCAATTTTGTGAAGTTGCCGGGGAGTACCAAGCCAGATGAGTTGAGTTTTGTTAGAGTTAAGTAAAAGGCGATTAGAAGACATCCGTAAGACATCATGAAGCGATCAACCTCGAGGTGATCAATCATGAAGCAATCAATGAAGAAGCGATCAATCTTGAAGCAAATAATCCTGAAGCAAATAATCCTGAAGCAAATCATCCTGAAGCAAATCATCTTGAAGCAATCAATCATGAAGCGATCATTCTTGAAGCGACCAATCATGAACAATCAATCTTGAATGAATCAATCATGAAGAGATCATTCTTGAAGCGAACAATCATGAACAATCAATCTTGAATGAATCAATCATGAAGAGATCATTCTTGAAGCGACCAATCATGAACAATCAATCTTGAATGAATCAATCATGAAGCGATCAGTCATGAACCAATCAATCATGAAGGGCTTAATCTTGAAACGATCAATGAAGAAGCAATCAATCTTGTTGCAATCAGTCAAGAAGCGCTCATTCATGAAACGATCAATCATGAATAAATCAATCTTGAAGCGCTCAATCTTGAAACGATCATGAAGAAGCAAACAATCTTGACGCAATCAATCATGAAGCGCTCAGTCATGAAGCGATCAATCTTGAAGTGGTCAATCATGAAGCGATCAATCTTGAAGCAATCAATCTTGAAGCGATCAATCATGAATCAATCAATCATGAACTGATCAATCTTGAAGCAATCAATCTTGAAGTGATCAATCATGAATCGATCAATCATGAACCGATCAATCTTGAATCAATCAATCTTGAAGTGATCAATCATGAGGACCCAATGATGGTAAAGGATAGAGCTTCAGCAATGGTGGTCCTAGCTCGTGGAACAAATAAGTCAGCCTGTCCCCAGAACGGAGAGGTCCATGAGAAGATGCAGAAAGCGGAGAACGAATTAGATCACTCAGATATTTTGGTGCAAGACTCAGTTTGGACTTGAGCACCAGAGAAAGAACTTTGTATTGAATGCGGGCACAGAGAGGAAGTCAGTGTAGTTGGTTGACCGTAAACGATGATATATGAGAGTATTTAGGAAGACGAGCAATCAATCGAGCAGCAGCATTAAGGACAGATTCAACTGGAGATAGACGAACCTTTGGAAGACCAATAGGAAGGGAATTGCAGTAATCAATTCTGGAACAGACAAACACATAAACTATGGATGTCACGGTAGAAAGGGAGACAGATCTGCGAATCGCCCTGGAACAACGGAGGTGAAAGTAAGAGGAGCGTGTAAGGTTGGTCACATGTGCTTCGAAGTTGAGTGAGCTGTCAATAGTGACACCTAGGTCACGCACAGAAGTTGAAAATTTTAATTGAGAAAAAGTCTCAGATAAAAAGTGAATTGTTTGTTTGTTTGTATGCGCACTTGTTATAGCGCCTCTTCAAGCTATCTACTCAGAGGCGCTCCCGACTGCAGAGCGGACACTGCATCGGAGTTTCACACTGAAGCACTGAGCAATTGTGAGTGAAGGACTTGCCCAAGGTACTTACGCGGCGACTTGAGGTGGATTCGAACCTCGAACCTTCCGACTTCAAGGCAACGACGTCACCACTATACCACCGCGCCCCACGAGATGTGAGATGTGTGGACTTTTGTTAGAGTTAATTGAAAGGCGCTCAATCTTAAAGCGATCAATCTTGAATGCAAGGTACAAGACTACCACTTGCGGCCTTGCACAGGCACATGGAAGGTGAGAGAGTAAGGGAAGGGAACTAAAAATCTGGATGGACAACGTCAAGGAAGACCTGAAGGAGATGAAAAACTTTTATAACCTCGCATTCCAGGTCTAAGGATAATTGTCTACACTGGTATCACTTAACCTTAGAACCACTAGCCTTAAGCAATCGAAACCTAGCCCACTCCTTTGGAGAATATCCCAGTCCATGCCTTGTGACTGAATAATTTATGTTAACTATAGATATAATGAAGTTATTGGATTGATTTAACATTAATAATAATAATAGCAACACACAACCATCATGAAAATATGCAATAATAATATTATATAAGAGTAAAAATAATAGGAAAATAATAAATATTAATAATTTTAAAATAGATAATATAAAACCACCATATTAAGTATATATTAATCATAATTAATAGCAAGAATAACCCAGCATGATTAGTGAAAGTGAAGATAATGACAATGACGTCAACAACAGAAGACAAAGAAGTGATATAACCATGTAGTTATGACCAAGAGATGCAGAAGTATACACTGAGATATTATGTAGATATGAGGATGCACGAGTACGGAGAAGCCAAGAGAGTAGGGCCAATAATGCCATGACTAGACCCAACGACAGTAGTGTTGCGAGAGGACATGTAAAGTTCTGGGAAACAACGGAAAGAAAAATCAGATAGTCTGATGGGCAGACTGATGGTCAGCAACAGAGAAAACCTTTAGGAGGAAAATGGCTATAGGGCATAGGCCTTCATTTTTACTTTCAGTTTCTTTATCTGATTATCGCATTTAAAACAAATTTTATTCTCATGTATTCCCACTACCTTTTATTTTCAGTGTCATTTCCCTTTCCCATTTCATGCAACTTTTTTGTCAAATTTCCAAATCCCAATTTTTCCCCATCACAATTTTAATCTAATACCCCTTTCATTTTCAATCCCAATTCCCCATACCAATTTTCCGCATCCCAATTTTAATCTCATACCTCTTTCATTTTCAATCCCAATTTTCCCATCCCAATTTCTTCCATCCCAATTTTCCCATCCCAATTTTAATCTCACCCCTTTCATTTTCAATCCCAATTTCCCCATCCCAATTTTCCCATCCCAATTTTAGTCTCATACCCCTTTCATTTTCAATCCCAATTTCCCCATCCCAATTTCCCCATCCCAATTTTAGTCTCATACCCCTTTCATTTTCAATCCCAATTTTCCCATCCCAATTTCCCCCATCCCAATTTTCCCCATCCCAATTTTAATCTCATACCCCTTTCCTTTTCAATCCCAATTTCCCCATCCCAATTTTAGTCTCATACCCCTTTCATTTTCAATCCCAATTTCCCCATCCCGATTTTCCCCATCCCAATTTTAATCTCATATCCCTTTCATTTTCAATCCCAATTTCCCCATCCCAATTTTCCCCATCCCAATTTTAATCTCATACCCCTTTCATTTTCAATCCTAATTTCCCCATCCCAATTTTGCCCATCCCAAGTTTAATCTCACACCCTTTTTCATTTTCAAGACCATTTTTTAAAATTCCCATTAGCCCATTTCGACCTACCCTTCATTTTCCCACCCTATTTGAGTTCTAATATTTTTGTAAATTTATTTTCATTATTTTCAGTTTCAATGTTCATTTAAGGGACCAACAAACTAATGACCGGTTGGACAGACCGACTGGGTATCTGGAAGACAAAAATGGCAGGTTAGACTTTCGAATAAAAGAAGGATTTATGGATGAATGAGAAACACGATGGGCAAAGAAATGGGCAGACGGCAGGACAAGAACAAGCGATAAAGGTGAAACTGACAAAGCAATTTGTAAAATGACTGAAAAATATATCTAAACACTGGTTATAGAGATTGCCAGATTCGAGGTAGACTTTAGGAAGTTTGAGTTATAGTGATAATCAGATAACCATGGCATCATTAATAAAGCCTAATGATAGCAATAATAATGACAATAACCAAAATAGTAAGAGCAATAATAATAATTATAATAAATAACAACAAGAATAGTATTAATAATAGTAATAATTATTAGAATAATAATATTAATAACAACATTAATAATAAAAAGTACTAAAAATTAACAATAATTGAATGACAATAAGTAGAAATAATTTTTAAAATTTAAAAACTAAGTAAAAGCTAAATAAAAGTTTTAACAAAAAAGTAAATGTAAATATGTCATTAATACTATCACTAACTACATTATTCAGACAACAATAATAAATAATATCAACTGTAGACCTAATAATCAGAGCAGGATTAACAACAGCAAACTTACTAAACAGGAGAAAAATTTAACGTTGACAAAGAAAGTTTGCATTTATCATCAACAGAGCTCTATTTAAAAAAACAATTTTATTAACTTGAAAAGTTATAGTGAACCTGGGCAACTTCCTTAGAAGAATTGGCCAGGTAACAAAAGGCTGAAGAGCCACATAAATGTAGATTAAGTTGAAAAACAGGTGACTTGCAGTTCAGATAGTTCAAAGAAGATCCATGCCTATGAGAATTTCTAGTTAAGTATTAATTTGGAATGTATTTGGCTACAAGAAGTAGCACTTGACTAAGTGTCACAGTATGATTAAGAAGACCCAAGATAGTCTACAACACGTTTAAACCTTTAGCTTACGTTTAAATATTACTTAGACGAATGGTATTTACTTATGACCTATTAAATACCATTTACCTAATTACAGTATAAACGGTTTAAATACTTTTATTTATGTGCAACACTTGGGGTAAACGTGTATTTTAGCGTCGTAAATTATTCGCTTGTTGCAGCATTGTTAGTTTTAATCAATCCAACTTATAGTTTGGCAAGAATTCTTTTCATCGATCCAGCACTTTCAGCAAGATATGTTTTCATTAATTCCATGTCAATCTCAATAGAAAATACTTTCATCCATCCGACTTAGCTCTTTCCTCTCATCCTCCCGACCTATTTGCTTTAACCGAAACATGTTTCAATCCAGGCACAACACATGCTCAATATCAAGATTCTATCCCCTCTGGTCACCACCTGTACAGCACCCCTCGTCCCTCAAAATTGACAACCGAATGGAATACCACAGGTGGAGGGATTGCATTTCTAACCCGAGAGCCTTCCACTGTCCTTGACTCACCTGGCTACTGTTTCAAATCTTTTGAAATTTGAATGTGCCTCAATCACCCTCAAACTCCCGAACTCAATCCTAACCATCTTCAATGTCTACTGCCCTCCCTCCTCCTCCTCGTCGTACTCAAGACCTAACTTTTGCAAGAATTTACCACCCTACTCTCCATCGCTGCCACAACTCCTCATAAATTCTTGATCACAGAGGATTTCAACAAACATGTTGACAATCCATCTGACTCACTTGATTCCGACTTCCTCACGCTCTTGTCATACACTAATCTGGACCAACACTTCAACTTTCCCACCCAGTGTCACAACCACACACTTGACCTCATCGTCACATCATCTCTCTCAAAGCTATCGCCAAACATCTCTTTCTCTTTTGATACACCTTCTAACCGTTACCCCATTTTCACACAACTTAGCATACTGCCTACTACACGTCCTGATCCCGTCTCTCATTCTTTCCGCCGCATCAGCTCCATCATTCTTTCCGCCACATCAGCTCCATAAACATTGAAGCCTTCAAGCACGATCTTGCCTCCTCAGACCTCATTCTAAATCCTCCATCCTCTCTCGATGACCTTCTGTCCTCCTACAACACCACTCTCTCCATGATCCTTGACAAACACGCTCCTACTATTACCAAATCTGGTTCTCACTCTAACAACCCTTGGTATAACTCCTATCTCCAGGCCATCAAATCTTTCCGTCCTCCTACTATTACCAAACCTGGTTCTCACTCTAACAACCCTTGGTATAACTCCTATCTCCAGGCCTTCAAATCTTTCCGTCCTCCTACTATTACCAAATCTGGTTCTCACTCTAACAACCCTTGGTATAACTCCTATCTCCAGGCCTTCAAATCTGTCCGTCCTCCTACTATTACCAAATCTGGTTCTCACTCTAACAACCCTTGGTATAACTCCTATCTCCAGGCCTTCAAATCTTTCCGTCCTCCTACTATTACCAAATCTGGTTCTCACTCTAACAACCCTTGGTATAACTCCTATCTCCAGGCCTTCAAATCTTCCCGTCCTCCTACTATTACCAAATCTGGTTCTCACTCTAACAACCCTTGGTATAACTCCTATCTCCAGGCCTTCAAATTTCTCCGTCCTCCTACTATTACCAAATCTGGTTCTCACTCTAACAACCCTTGGTACAACTCCTATCTCCAGGCCTTCAAATCTTTCCGTCCTCCTACTATTACCAAACCTGGTTCTCACTCTAACAACCCTTGGTATAACTCCTATCTCCAGGCCTTCAAATCTTTCCGTCCTCCTACTATTACCAAATCTGGTTCTCACTCTAACAACCCTTGGTATAACTCCTATCTCCAGACCTTCAAATCTTTCCGTCCTCCTACTATTACCAAATCTGGTTCTCACTCTAACAACCCTTGGTATAACTCCTATCTCCAGGCCTTCAAATCTTTCCGTCCTCCTACTATTACCAAATCTGGTTCTCACTCTAACAACCCTTGGTATAACTCCTATCTCCAGGCCTTCAAATCTCTCCGTCCTCCTACTATTACAAAATCTGGTTCTCACTCTAACAACCCTTGGTATAACTCCTATCTCCAGGCCTTCAAATCTTTCTGTCCTCCTACTATTACCAAATCTGGTTCTCACTCTAACAACCCTTGGTATAACTCCTATCTCCAGGCCTTCAAATCTTTCCGTCCTCCTACTATTACCAAACCTGGTTCTCACTCTAACAACCCTTGGTATAACTCCTATCTCCAGGCCTTCAAATCTTCCCGTCCTCCTACTATTACCAAATCTGGTTCTCACTCTAACAACCCTTGGTATAACTCCTATCTCCAGGCCTTCAAATCTTTCCGTCCTCCTACTATTACCAAATCTGGTTCTCACTCTAACAACCCTTGGTATAACTCCTATCTCCAGGCGTTCAAATCTTTCCGTCCTCCTACTATTACCAAATCTGGTTCTCACTCTAACAACCCTTGGTATAACTCCTATCTCCAGGCCTTCAAATCTTTCCGTCCTCCTACTATTACCAAATCTGGTTCTCACTCTAACAACCCTTGGTATAACTCCTATCTCCAGGCCTTCAAATCTCTCCGTCCTCCTACTATTACCAAATCTGGTTCTCACTCTAACAACCCTTGGTACAACTCCTATCTCCAGGCCTTCAAATCTTTCCGTCCTCCTACTATTACCAAACCTGGTTCTCACTCTAACAACCCTTGGTATAACTCCTATCTCCAGGCCTTCAAATCTTTCCGTCCTCCTACTATTACCAAATCTGGTTCTCACTCTAACAACCCTTGGTATAACTCCTATCTCCAGACCTTCAAATCTTTCCGTCCTCCTACTATTACCAAATCTGGTTCTCACTCTAACAACCGTTGGTATAACTCCTATCTCCAGGTCTTCAAATCTTTCCGTCCTCCTACTATTACCAAATCTGGTTCTCACTCTAACAACCCTTGGTATAACTCCTATTTCCAGGCCTTCAAATCTTTCCGTCCTCCTACTATTACCAAATCTGGTTCTCACTCTAACAACCCTTGGTATAACTCCTATCTCCAGGCCTTCAAATCTCTCCGTCCTCCTACTATTACAAAATCTGGTTCTCACTCTAACAACCCTTGGTATAACTCCTATCTCCAGGCCTTCAAATCTTTCTGTCCTCCTACTATTACCAAATCTGGTTCTCACTCTAACAACCCTTGGTATAACTCCTATCTCCAGGCCTTCAAATCTTTCCGTCCTCCTACTATTACCAAACCTGGTTCTCACTCTAACAACCCTTGGTATAACTCCTATCTCCAGGCCTTCAAATCTTTCCGTCCTCCTACTATTACCAAATCTGGTTCTCACTCTAACAACCCTTGGCATAACTCCTATCTCCAGGCCTTCAAATCTTTCCGTCCTCCTACTATTACCAAATCTGGTTCTCACTCTAACAACCCTTGGTATAACTCCTATCTCCAGGCCTTCAAATCTTCCCGTCCACGTACTATTACCAAATCTGGTTCTCACTCTAACAACCCTTGGTATAACTCCTATCTCCAGGCCTTCAAATCTTTCCGTCCTCCTACTATTACCAAATCTGGTTCTCACTCTAACAACCCTTGGTATAACTCATATCTCCAGGCCTTCAAATCTTTCCGTCCTCCTACTATTACCAAATCTGGTTCTCACTCTAACAACCCTTGGTATAACTCCTATCTCCAGGCCTTCAAATCTCTCCGTCCTCCTACTATTACCAAATCTGGTTCTCACTCTAACAACCCTTGGTATAACTCCTATCTCCAGGCCTTCAAATCTTTCCGTCCTCCTACTATTACCAAACCTGGTTCTCACTCTAACAACCCTTGGTATAACTCCTATCTCCAGGCCTTCAAATCTTTCCGTCCTCCTACTATTACCAAATCTGGTTCTCACTCTAACAACCCTTGGTATAACTCCTATCTCCAGGCCTTCAAATCTTTCCGTCCTCCTACTATTACCAAATCTGGTTCTCACTCTAACAACCCTTGGTATAACTCCTATCTCCAGACCTTCAAATCTTTCCGTCCTCCTACTATTACCAAATCTGGTTCTCACTCTAACAACCGTTGGTATAACTCCTATCTCCAGGTCTTCAAATCTTTCCGTCCTCCTACTATTACCAAATCTGGTTCTCACTCTAACAACCCTTGGTATAACTCCTATTTCCAGGCCTTCAAATCTTTCCGTCCTCCTACTATTACCAAATCTGGTTCTCACTCTAACAACCCTTGGTATAACTCCTATCTCCAGGCCTTCAAATCTCTCCGTCCTTCTACTATTACAAAATCTGGTTCTCACTCTAACAACCCTTGGTATAACTCCTATCTCCAGGCCTTCAAATCTTTCTGTCCTCCTACTATTACCAAATCTGGTTCTCACTCTAACAACCCTTGGTATAACTCCTATCTCCAGGCCTACAAATCTTTCCGTCCTCCTACTATTACCAAATCTGGTTCTCACTCTAACAACCCCTGGTATAACTCCTATCTCCAGGCCTTCAAATCTTCCCGTCCTCCTACTATTACCAAATCTGGTTCTCACTCTAACAACCCTTGGTATAACTCCTATCTCCAGGCTTTCAAATCTTTCCGTCCTCCTACTATTACCAAATCTGGTTCTCACTCTAACAACCCTTGGTATAACTCCTATCTCCAGGCCTGCAAATCTTTCCGTCCTCCTACTATTACCAAATCTGGTTCTCACTCTAACAACCCTTGGTATAACTCCTATCTCCAGGCCTACAAATCTTTCCGTTGATGCCTTGAGCATACTTACAAACGAACCCATTACCCTCAACTCCTCTCTGCTCTAAAAGCTGCAACAAACAAATACCATCACCTTCTGGTAATGGCCAAGAAGAGGTCTTACTCCTCACTAGTTCAATCCCGCTGTAACCCTCGTCTTCTCTAGAAAACCGTAAATCAACTTCTACATTGGAACTCCTCTAGCCCACTTCCAAATTCTCTACCATTTTCTTCAATCGCTGACTCATTTTGTTCATTTTTCTAGGGCAAAGAAACTACTATCCGTCTCTCTCTGCAATCACTCCTCTCAAAATCTACCATCGAATCACCTGCAGACTCACCCTCCTCCACTCACGACCTTCCGTCTTCCCACCTCAATCATCGCTGTCTGCCTTTAACCCAACATCATTGTCTGAAGTGTCCAATTTATTATAATCTCTCTCAAATAAGCAGTGCGAAGTTCACCCTATAACTACCTCCCTACTGAAAGAGTGTGCATAGATCTATCATTATCCCCATCATCCCAAAAATAATCAGCCTCCGCTTATCCGCTAGCAACTTTTCCCTCCTCTTCAAACATTCTTTGGTAACTCCACTTCTAAAAAAACCATCACTTGATAAGGAAATCCTTTCAAATTATCGACCTGTTTCTAACCTGTCATTCATCTCTAAACTAACAGAAGGTGTTGTACTCTCTCGGATCAATGTCTACTTGACTTCAAGTTCACTCATTAACCCAAACCAGTCCGGCTTTACTAAAAAGCACTCAACTGAAACACTTCTCACTTCCCTCTACAATAAACTTGTCTCTGCCATCTCTCATCAACAAGTCTCCTGCCTTTGCCTCATTGAGGTTTCTGCAGCCTTAGACACCATCGACCACAACATACTACTCCAAAGACTGTCTTCCTGGTTTGGCTTTACCGACACTGCTCTCCTTTGAATTCGGTCTTATCTCTCTTCACACTCTTTCTCAGTCAAAACACTTGAAACGTCATCTCAATCATGCCCTCTCACCTGTGGTGTTCCGCAAGGTTCTGTCCTCGGGCCCCTCCTGTTCATCCTCTACACCACTCCACTCAGTTCACTCATAAAAGCATCCACAGTCGATCATCATCTATATGCTGACGACACCCAATTATTCATCTCTTTCTCTCCAAGCAGCTTCTCTGACTCCATAGATAATCTTCTCTGTGTGGTCACCCAAATCGCATCCTGGATTACCTCAAATCTCCTGTGTCTGAACCCCTCCAAAACTGAATTTATTCTTATAGGCCTGCGTGAACAACTCAAGAAAATCCCAGATCCTTCTAGATCCATCAACCTTGACTCTGCATCCACCCACACATTTACTCCAAATTCTCCTGTCCGAAACCTAGGTGTTATCTTTGATCAAAACTTGACCTTCTCTGATCACATCATCCATCTCTCTCGCTCTTGCTTCATGCATATCCGCGACCTACGCAGAATCCGCCCTATGCTTGACTTCAAAAGTGCATCCACAATCGCCACATCTATAGTTCATGCGAAACTTGACTACTGCAACTCTCTCTTCTTAAACATTGATATCACCCAAATTAACCGCCTCCAAGCTATCCAGAATGCCCTCGCCCGTGCTGTCACTAAAACCTCCAAACATCACCACATCACTCCTGTCCTGAAATCACTTCACTGGCTCAAAATACGTGAACGCATCGAATACAAAGTCCTCTCACTCACTTACAATACACTTCAGTCATCCCAGCCATTCTACCTTCGTCAGTTGTTCACCATCCAGCCACTTCGTTCAACCCGCTCCTCATCCTTCATTACACTGCTACGCCCTCCCATCACTTCATCACTGAAATTCGCAAACTGCTCCATACATAGTCCATAGTCATTGCCGTTCCACCTCTTTGGAACAAACTTCCGCCAGCACTATGGCAAACTTTCGACCCATCATACGAGCTCATCAAAACTCCACCTCTCATTCTCTCCCCACAGGTCTTTCACTCAAAACTGAAAACATTGCTCTTCCACAAATCCTATCCTGATTCTTCCACTTGTCCTCACATCCCTTGCCATTTCAACTCTAAACATCACCCACCTTAGCCGTCCATCTATCTGCCTGCCTGCCTGACTCTCCGGACTTATATTCTCTCTTTCTCTTTATTAACAATCTGGTTGACACACTGCAACCGGTTACAATTACATACACTTATGCAGCTTAAACAATTCACAAGAACGGAGATCACAGAATACACAAATCTTAACTATACTAACTGACCAGACCGCCTGCAACACATGGTGTTAATAGCAGCCTACAAAGCAAATCCGCCCAACGGGGACTCGAACTCAATACCCCTCGCACTCTCGGCCAGCGTGTTAACCACTACTCTACCGGGGCCCCTTATCTATTTTGTTTTAATTAAGCGCCTGTGAATAAGCTGGTTCCGACTTGGCTTTTGTGGGCGCTGTAGAAGTCTCGAGATTACGATTACGATTTCCATTTAGAAAGAATTCAATTCGACTTGCAATAGGCCTAATGCTGAAACCCATGCAATGGCGAATAATTTACGACGTTAAAATACACGCTTACCGAGTTTCGAATCACCGCTTCTTCAGAAAGAGTAGAACTTCGTCGTCACTTTCTCCGTCATGTTGGTCTGTAGCAGATTCCGATCAACAACAACAGATTCACTTTTCGTCTTCTAGTTTCGTTCTCTGATTCTTTTCTGTGATGTGCTTTTGTGCTTTCATTTTCAGCTTCCGATACCTGATTCCGATTTACGGTACTTTAAACGAATAATATTTAAGTCTACAGTAACTGTTCGGTGTTTGTTCACCAGTCGCCACTTGAATTCTGGCGCCACTTCTCCGCCTGGACAAACACTAAATATGGTTGGCCGCCTGGCGGCGTGTTTCCGGTTCTCACACTAATATAGGTTCTCATAAATATTCATAAACCTCAGGGTTTAGAACAGGCCGGTGGGATCACGTGGTTCCTGCTGAAACATCTTGGCGGCGATTATCTATTTTTAGCTCAACCAATCACAGCTCATGAAAGAACCACCAATAAAAAAATAGACCAACTCTACCAGTTATTCTTATTTCCTGCTCTTTTTCTCCGCAGTTTCAACGTCACTGGGCAGCTAAACAGAGAAATCTCCTAAAATGGAAAGCTCTGTCTAGTAATATATATATATATATATGAAG
>OX457036.1:84644486-84791986 GCA_949752735.1 Lumbricus terrestris
AATTGCAACGCAAGGTATAAATATATTCATTTTGCGTCTGCAATATTTTGTAGCATCCTCAAATATTTTACTCTATATTAATTATTGACAAAAGTGTGATGCATTAAAACAGTTGAATATGGCATCCTTGCCTTAAATTGAAGTTTCATGATAATACACATCTTCTAGACTTTTTTGTAAACAGCAATAAAGTGTAATAGCATTGAATATTTTCTTCATTGTACAAATTCTATTGGTCTGAAAATTTAATCTTTTTCTCTCCATAGATTATAATTATCAGACTTTTATTCTCACAAAATTTATTTTTGCCGTCCAATCTTATTGCTGTTAACTTTTCTACGATGACTTATTACGCACTGATGTTCTATCTATTTAGGACCTTTGCCAGACAGCATCAGTGACTTCTGGAGAATGATTTGCGAAAAGGATGTCAACGTGATAGTTATGTTAACCGATTTATGGGAAAACAAGGTTTATTTAATTAATTATTGTTACTTACAGCATCTTATTCTCCGTTGCTTTTTAGAAATATTACGATATTTTATTGAGTGTTATGGACCTATTCTATTTGATAATATAGCATTGTCTGCATTAATTTCTAAATGAATTTCAAATCACAATATTAGCCTAATTAAGGTTGCACTATAAAATATTAATTTAGAAGTTGAAAGCAATGGCGCTGAATATGTAGTCATGTAGGCAAATAATTATGTAGGCTATAGCCTATAATATTATAGATAGTGTTGTAGGCCTGATTCCCTTTTCATCCAGAAAAGAATAGTGTCATGCATATCATACACAATACCTGAAAATGCAGTATGTTTGTAGACAGTAATTTTTTATTCTGCTCTGATGATATAAAATAGCCATCAGAAATAGACATAAATAGGCTACGTAATGTTTAAAAAATGTTATTTGTCATGCGAAGATAACGCTTCTCAATTTAAATAGTTATATGCTGGCTACGTATAATTACATGTACAGTCTACTGTTTGTTTGTATGTAGACTAGCCTATGTGTGTGCGTGAAAGTCTAAATTATTGCCTAATGCTTGCCTTTTTGGTCTATGAATTTTCAGATTAAGTGCGAGAAGTATTGGCCTGACATTGATAAGACTCTTACGTGCAATGGAATTACTGTAAAGACAACGTTAGAAAATATATGGAATGGTTATGCATCGAGACACTTTAAAGTAACTAAGGTAACTTATGCATATGCCTAATTATATCTCGTGTTGTCTTAGAAACTGATAAAGGATAGAAAAAATATAAGCCAATTGCCTTTTATGAGCTGCACACGTTATATCAAAATTAAGTTGCAGAGACATTTTGGATTTCAAGCCTACAATTTTATGTGGTGACATTTTCAATTTGCCATTTTAATATTCATGTGAATTACCGTCTTCCTATTTAGGTTTAAGAGACTAGGAGATTTCATGGACACAACTACTTTAAATTGTGTCTTGATTTTGAGTGAATTCGCAGCCATTATTCGATTTTTAATAAGATTGTAAATAATGTTTTTGCAAAAAATGCAGTATTTTTTTTATTTCATAATCATATGCTTTGGCGGTCAGAACATTTGCGTAGAGGCAAAAAGATATAACGGAAACCACCAAATAATCACTCAAAAATACACAGTAGGCAAATAGAGAAAAGCAAGATACAGATATAGGCTAGCTGGTAAAAATATGCTAACTGTCAACCCCTCCTCCCTTACTTTCCTCGAAACCTATTTCTTCTCTCGTGGCCTTGCGAGCTGGGGCGCATCTGAATTTCTCACCCTACTGGAGGTGTTTCATAAATGTTTAAATGCAATACCAAACAATAAATAATTATAAATAAATCAGGCCAATGTTGTAACGTGAATTGAATCAATCACAAATTTCTTTTAACTTCAGGATTCGGAATCGTGGGATGTAACACACTGGCATTTCCTTTCGTACCCGGATCATGGAGTACCAGAGGACGTCGCCAAATTTATGACTTTTCTGAAGAAGGTTTGCAGCTCCAAGTTGCCGGAAAAGTACACAGTAGTTCACTGCAGGTGAGTTCCATGTCTAAGGAAAGATAGGAAATACAGGCCTATTATAAATTTCAGGGACAAAATTTTGATAATCGTTGTCCATTTAGTGCAAGCTGCCAAACTCAGGCAAGAACTGCCACATAGCGCATCTATTTTCAAAGTCAAATTCAAATTTATTTTCCCCAACAATGTACAAGATATCACCGCATAATATTATAACAAGTTTCATGCATGGTTCATACTGGTAGGGAGTAAAAAGATGCGTGAGTCAATAATATTGTTTTTAGGCATAAAAAGAAGTAGTTTAGTCCTATTTGATACTATTTAGTGCTGGAGCGGGAAGAACTGGAACTTTCATAGCCATAGACTATCTGATGCAGCAAGGAAATGCTGGAGGCGACGTCGACATACTGGGATGTCTTCAACATCTAAGAAGCCAGAGACCACAGATGATACAGACTCTGGTAAGTACAAAGGCTATGCTTAAATGCCTTCTTTCAAAAGCGTTAACTGGTGGAGCTGCTCAAATCTAACACAACACTTAGACATTATGATGAAGAAAGTGTTACAATAGATCAGTATAGTGTCTTCTGGAAGTCGCAGATACGAAGACGCATCAATAAATTCAGTACAAAGACAAAATTAAGGTATGGGCCAACGTAAGACCATAACTGTATTCGCGTGACGATTGTTATCACGCCTTACTTATATGCCAGAGGATTTTGAGGGGTTTCACATAATAGTTCGGCGAATTTCTGAAAGTCTGTGTTACATGTAATATAGGCCTAAGGAAGAAATGCAAGCTTACTTTGCCATGTACATTTGTATGGACACTGTAATAAACTTACCTAGTTTGCAAAGACAGTTTCTGGTATGCTACTTCTGTTTTCACACAGTCACAATACGAATTCGTTCATATCACTCTGCTGTTTGAGTACACTGTTGGAGATACGACCATACCTTGCGACAACTTTGCAGCAAAGTTTGCTGAACTGCAGAGAAGAGACCCTAACACTGGAATCAGCAAGTTAGAAGCCCAGTTACAGGTTGGCTTTGAAATAATTCACATTTTGTATTAGTTTTGGATTAGTGACTCACCTTGACGTTAAAGTCTTCTCTGACATTGACCCTATGAATGAAAGCATTCTCGCATTACAACTGTTTTGCGCGGCGTAGTTCGATAAAGGTCATTGCGCAATGCGCATCTTGATTCTCGTAGACTTTGAGTGTGCTAATTTTATTCATGAATAAACTGACATAAGCTAAGGATCATAGAAGGGTCAAGACGTCAGCGTCAAGAGAAAATAGTCACAGTAAAAACCTAACCTAAGTGCTTTTTATTTGACAATTGCTATGTTTGACAATTGATATGTCTTATTTAATGTCAAAGAGATCTAAATCAAGAATAAACGACCTCTCCTCAGCAAAACGTTCCTCCTGCATTCGAGAAGTCGAAGCACTAAACATAATGTGGTCCTAGGCTGTAATTTTGGTCAAAAAGTCAAATTAGGTCTATTAGAAATTTTCCATAATGCAGTTAGATGTAGTTAAATGTTTTGCTTGCGTGATTCTTTCACCTGTTTTCTGTGGCCGCTAATAATTAGTCTACCGGCCACAGAATTAGGCCTACCGCTCTGCTGTTTGAGTATAGGCTACAGCCTAGCTGCCTATGATAGGCTATTTGTACAACCATACATCACTTCTCGCAAATAACCCGAAGAAACAGATTCAAGTTTTGATTCCTTTTGCAAGGCAAAATAAAGAATTTACATATTGAACCTAACCATGACATGTTTTAGGAACTTGAAGATCGGAAGACACGAAAGTCAAAAGAAGGTAAGAGGACCATATTAAATAGACATTACTCGTTGTAGTTTATTAGCATCTCCCTGTTCTAGACCAGATTTCAAATCGCACTAAAATCACTTCTGTTACAAACAATTAAATCATTGCATCTTAAGTTAGATAGTGCATAGCGTAAACTAATCTAAAGCATAGTTGTTTAAAAGGTTTGTTTGTTTTTTTATTCCTTCCCAAAAACCGTCGGTTTATTCTTTTTTTAGTTTTCGTGTCGTTTTATTCCGTGCTTTATTTTATATAACTTTATTTATATATTCACTGTTTGTTATTATTTTTCTTAATTTTATATTTTGTCTGACACTCTTTACATTTTCACCGCCTACTCAAGGATTCAGCTAGCATAGCTGATGTCTTTATTGGCCTACTTGTTTCACATCATCATTTTAGAAATGCATGCAGTAGGTCACTGCAAGAAGTGAAATTTATAAGAGTACTTTTTATATAGCCTAAACTTCTTAGACCTGGACCTAGATTATAGAAAAAACAATTTTAAGTAGGCCTACAATATATAATTTTGTGCACATAATGTAGTCTTTGCTTTTGATTAGATTTGAGCTGCGTTATGTTGATCAGCATGATTTACGCGAACATAATATTATGTTCAGAATTTAAATTCGAAAATATTTGAACACCTATAATTTTTCTCAATTTCTTACTTAACCAAAGTTATAAGAAGAAAAAACCTGTTGTAGATTAATATCACTTACAATTAATTTTGCCTACCAATAAAGTTGTGTTATTTGCCGATTTAGATAAAATTGCATACACAAGGTTTCTAAGTTTATAATGCGGTTGAAGATGTTACAGAGTCAACTTATTTTATGTTTACGTTTTTTGTGGTTTTTGTGGTTTTTAATTGTTTCGAATAAAACGACGTTTTTTGGTGTTTTTTTTAAATTTCGTTGTCATCTTTTTTACATCTGTGATCTAAAGTTAATGCATAATATTATGAGCTCATGTATACAAATCTTCCTATGCCACTATCGATGATAGTGGAACATTAAATTCAATTCAAAATCACCTGTCGTCTTGCTCTCATGGAACGACATTCACCGCTAAGCCAACATCTTATAATGGATGAATTATGTCTAATTGAGTATACATCAATACATCATTCAGATTTTAACAATTGCAATGCATTTAATCGTTAAAAACAACATTTAGGCTATTTAATGCCTACTAAAGGTCTCCGACATTATATTCACAAGGGCTAACACTCGATGGCCACAAAATTGATGTTTTAGGTAAAAGCCATGTTTTATTGAAGTCGATTGATAAGCACAGAATCGCAGAAATGGATGTCGCAATGATTCAGGTTTGTACTATTACTTCCGAGCCATGTTTACGGCATATTACGGTGCAACATAGCATTTCAGGAAATAACTTCGGAAACGACTTGATGTGCTGCCACACTGTGTATAGTTTAATTTAATCAGGCAGGTATCGCTTTTACAGAAAGCGATGTATAATAATTTGTTTATTTTACGCAAATGCTCATCTTGTAGTCCAGTGATTTTCAACCGGGGTTCCGCGGAACCCAAGGGTTCCGCGGGCGACGGCCAGGGGTTCCGCGACAGTTTGATGGAAATTCTTATGGCACCGACTGAAATCACTTAAGTATATAAGCTATCAATAATGAAATAAATAGATTCTTTCCCAGTTTTCAGTCATTCTTGCTTAAAATAACATTATTGCGTGAATGTATTATTGTTTTCTACATTTAGGCTATGTCGTTCATTAGCATACTTGTTGTTCGGAAGGCACACGCATCATATGGGAATCTATAGGCTTATGGATTGCTTACGTTTCCAACTGTCCAGACGGACAAACAAAGCATTTTTATAATAATTATTGATTTTAAACTACTTGGACGCTCGAGATGTTCTAAATAAGCAGAAGGTGCTGAGCTGTAGGCCAACGACTTGTTTGGTTTATTCTTCTTTTGATCAGTTTATTTTTGAAGAGCCCGTGTTTAAATATTTAATCTAGAGGTATACCGTATATTCGAATTTTTGCAAACGTAGGAAGGCTGAGCCTTATAAGCATAATTATTAATAATTTATAGCTAACCTGGGTCCTATATACATGTAGGCCTACTCTATTTGCTTCTCGGAAAATCAATTAGATGTAGGCCTATGAAACAAGAATCGGATGTGTGATTATAGTGGCAGAAGCACTTTTTCAGGTGCAAGGACGAAGCTGACACTCCCCAAATAAGCTCAAGCCCCTCTGCCTACTATCTACTCATGACATGTCAGTCACCACACTCATTACGATTAGCTCAAACGATATTTTTACGTTGAAGATGAATCATAGGCCTACGCGTCTGCCTACGCGTCTATCTAACATGCGTCCAAAACTTAATCCATGCACAAATTTCGCAGTAGCCTAAACTTGAAAAATGATACTTTAACACAACTTGCTCATAACACTGATCCAAAATAGAGTGTATTTCTCATTATTTCAATATTCTATCCATCTGTCAGATGGATGGATAGTTGTTGGCGATATAGAGCAGAAATGAAGTTGTTCTCTGACTGAGTTTTGTGCACTGCATTTCTAGAATTCTGAAGCAAGAAGGCAAATATTTCTGTGGATAGTTTTGATCCTATTGACTGCACCAGAAGTGCAAAGAACGTACATTTAATCTAAATAGGCCTATTACATAATTTTACAAAATGCAACTGTAGGTTGTGTATTGCTTGAAATACTGGACGGGTGAAAAGCGCAGGGTTCCGCGAGCAAATAGTGCTTTGAGAAAGGTTCCGCCACTCGAAAAAGGTTGAAAACCACTGTTGTAGTCGAATGCTATCTTAGCAATTAATGGCGCTACAGATACCTATTAAGTGTTTTAAATCTTTTAATGCCTAGGGCCTACTCTCATCCACCGTTAGCTTCCTCATGCTTCTCGATTTATCAATAATATTGTCGCATTTTACATTCCGAATTGAAGATTCACCTCTTAAGAATTCGTACCTTAATCCATCCGATCCTACTACGCCATCCAATCTCTCTTGTGCTGCTGTAGCGGTTGAATGCTTCTTGCCAAACAAAACCTATTAAACAATGCTATGTATAATGATTAATGTAGGTAAGAATTAAGCTAGACAATATGTGGCGTATGGTAGATTATAATTAATATTACTTGTGGCATTAAGTTAGATAATAATAATAGCGCTACAACAATTCTTGAACATGCGCTACAACAATTGACTCAACATTACTGAGCGGCGGAAACCAGCGTTAACGAAAGCAGACGACAGGCAGTCATCGATGGAGCTGAGCAAGGCGATGGTCGAAAAGATATTTCGAACGATGGCGTCTGTCGGCAAATACGGAGCCAATCGTTGGTAATTCGAATATCTGGAACTTGATTTATGGGTGTGGAAAGCGACACGTTGTCGACTTGTCCCACTGTCGAACTTTGAGACGTTTGAAGCGAAGTTCCGAGGCGAAGCGAGTGAACTGTGCGAAGCAGTGTGACTCTAACTGGCGACGATTTGCGAATCGGTCGAACGTTGAAGTTGGGATCGAACTCTGAAGCGATCCGTGGTGAAACATTTGCAGCAAGACGAGGAGGAAGAATCGGTTGAGCGACGGGTGAATTCCTATGCTCGACGAAATCCGAGGAAGAAGGAGAAACACGCTGGGTTACTGTTTCAAGCTACAGTACCCATCGACATGCAACTACCGAGAAATCTGGACTGACGGTAATTGAGAAGATCGCGACCTTCTTCAACTTTCCCTTCAATCCATTCCCGCGGAAGTGAAAAGCATTTCTACATCCACCAGAAAGGACGATGTGGAAAGATAAGAAATAAACATAATATTATTATAATTAATACGCCACAAATAGGTAGATAAGATTCTTTTCTTTGAATTGCATTTATTGATTGAAATGTTATTTTATATTATATCTTTAAATGAATCACAGTCTCATTTGTTCTAGGTCGTAGGTTGCTATTATATCATTATTCACCCAACAGCCTCTGAGCATAAAGTTCACCCTTAATATTCTAGACTTAATAAATCCTGAATATAGGGGTAGTGACAAGAGTGGGTGCCCACGCCGGGATATTTTAGACAGTTGAAAATGTCATTTGAGTATTGTTATAGTGGCAAACTTTGAACAATTGTTGCTAGTGATTATTAGAGAGACAATTTGAACTGATTGGCATCTGAGTTGAAGTAGTACATTGCTTATTGAAAAGTGCACAATAGGTTGTGTAAGCTTTTAGGTATTAGCTTTTGTGGAACTGAATTTCTCTTTGTGGAATTGAACAATTTCTATCTGTTAGAAATTTATATAGTGCACGTTGTAGCCTATATTTTGTGTCAAGTGGAAAATAATAAGTAAGACAGTAAGGATGTCTGTAAGTGATTTCGAAGCTTGGTTGGAAATTGCCAAACGGATGAACATGGAAGGGGACGAGACACGCGCCTTTGTCAAAGAAAGACAGGCAGAGTGGAGACAAGATAGAGCGACTGAGAGAGAGATCGCTAAAGAGATGAAATTAGCTGAAACAGCGGCAGCAGCAGAAGCGAGAAAAGCAGAAGCAGCAGCAGAAACTAGGAAAGCTGAAACAGAAGCAGAAACGAGAAAAGCCGAAGCAGAAGCGGCAATGAGAAAAGCTGAAACAGAGGCTGCAATGCAAGCAAAGAAGGCTGAAGTGGAATTGGAAGCAATCAGGAGTGCTGAAGCAGAAGCCAGATTGAATCGTGAAGCAGCAGAAGCGAGAGAAAGTCGCTTGGCAACAGACGCCAGGGAACAGCGTGAACACCAGTTAGAGATAAAGAGACTTGAAGCACAGGTGAGAATGCGTGAAATTGATTCGAGAGGGGAGCAAAACCAAGAGCACGAGAATGCCTACATGAGGATCGGTGATGGTCAGCAACAGGGAGATCACCGAGAAAACAATAAAGGAATCAGGAATATCAAATTTCCTATATTCAACGAGTCCAAGGATTGTTTAGATGCCTACTTGTTGAGATTCGAGAGAACATGTGTAGCGTATGAAATCAGAAAAGAAGTTTGGTCGCTAACGTTAGCGAGACATTTGGAAGGCAGAGCACTGGAAGTGTACCAAAGGTTGTCTGCAGATGAAGTGCAAGATTATGAGTGTTTGAAGACTCAGCTTTTGAAGAGATTTCAACTGACAGAAGGTGGTTATCGAAACAAGTTCAAAACCAGTAAAATGGAATCAGGAGAGACACCTTCTAGTTTTGTGCATAGATTGAGGAGGTACATGCAACAGTGGTTGGCACAAGCGGGATTTGAGAGAACTTATGAAGGAGTGGAAGATCTCTTGTTGAAAGACCAGTTTTACCTTACATGCAGTACTGAACTTCGTATGTTTATAAAAGAGAAAGGCAAGATGAGTTTGAAGGACATGTTGGTTTGTGCGGAATCACACATTGAAGCACACGGTTACAAATACAGCGAGCAGTCTGCAAAATCAGACGTGAAATTCCATGGCGACAGGTTGAACAGTAGACCGTTCGAACACAGACCCAAGGAACAGTCTGGGTACAACCTAAACAGGAGTAGAAGCGATGTGAAGATAAATCAGGGTACACATCAAAACAGAGGGTTCAGCAGGGAAAGAGAAGCTGCAACTGGACATAAGATTACTTGTTTTTTCTGTGGAGAATATAATCACAAGGCAGTTTCCTGTCCACATAAAAACAGAGGTGTTGTTAAACACACTGCAGCAGCAGTGCAAATATTTGAGAATCGAGCACACCGGAGTATGCAAGAAAGTGAAATGCAGCGAATAGGTGATGTTGTTGGAAAAGAACAAGGTGAACACACCAGAATGCCACCTACACATATGCACATGGCAGCCAGTGTCATGATGACAAGAGCCGGTGATGATTGTATCAGTCTAGAGGATGAAAGTGAGCATCAAGTAACAGTTAATGGGATCAACAATGTAAAATGCATGTACGACACAGGCGCAACCTGTTGTATTGTGAAGCGATCATTGATAAATGACGAAGCATTAACTGGAGAGGAAACATATTGTATGTTAGGGGATGGAAGCGTGAAACGCTTTCCCTTAGCCAAAATACATTTAGAGAGTGAACACTTTAATGGCGAAGTGCAAGCCATGGTAATGGAGCAACCGGTGAAACCAGTGATAATCGGGAAAATCAAAGGATTGAAATTCATGGTTAAAAATGAGAGAACCGAGAATGCAACAAATGATAAACCGAAAGAAACTTGTGAGAATAATACTGAAATGAAGAACAAAGGAATATTAACAAGAAGAACAGAACATGAGAAACCTTTTCATGTGAAGAAACCAGTAAGGTTCACTGATGATGTAACAAAAGATAAAGATGATACCGATAACAGGAAATCAAGTTTTAACAAAACGATGAAGAAGAACTTCAGAAATAAACCATTGAGATTGGTAGAGACGCATAATAAATATTTAATCACAGGTGGAAGAAGTGAATTGAATAATAGTCGTGTAAATCAGAATAAATGGTGGAAGCAAAGAGAAGACTGGAGAAATAGGGAGTATAGAGATAAGTCTAATGAGACTCAGTCAAGAAGATCCAATGAGTGGATGTATGGAAGATACAAAGAGAATCCAAATGTGGATAGGAGAAATACAAGGTGGAACATGGGTGACACAAATAGGTGTAACTGGAAAAACTATAGACATGTGATGAGAGAGTCTAGTAGTGATTATGGAGTTAGGTATGAGAGACCTAGTGATTTAAATTGGAGATTTAAAAGTGGAAGAGATGAGAATAGAAGTCGTGGAAACCATTGGAATAGTAGACCATGGTACAGAAGAGAACAAGGGAATAGTTCTGGAGGAAGACAGAATGAAAATTGTAGAGGATACAATGAAGTGAATAAATGGAAAAGTAGGTTATGGAATGACAGAGAATGGTCATGTCCTAACAGTAATATTGAAAAGTGGAAATCTGATGTTGATGCAGATGCATTGAGTGTTGAAAAGGAACACACAGATGAACTAGAGACAAAGAATGGCATTACGTTGAATTTGTACAAGAAGGTGAAAAGAGATACCGGTAGATTATTAGAGGTGGAAAGGAGGAACTATCAAAGCAGGAGAAAAGATGCTGTAGATAGAAGCTGACAGAAGCTTGTGGAGAATATTTAATCAAGAGTGAGTGTAAATAGAATACAGTATGAGATAAGTGAAGTTGAGTTGCTTATTTTAAGTAGTTCAGTGAGTTATGTTAAGTGATAAGGTGAATTTTAGGATCAAGTGAGGTAGTAGTAAAATTATTGTAGTTGTGTAGTAGTTAAGCACTAAGATGACATTGAGTTGAATGTAGTATCTGAGTGTAATGGTGAATCCCTTAGATAAATAGAAAAACAGTTGAGTGATGAGAAAGTAGTTAAGAGGAAATACTATGTTCAGTGAGCTAAGTACTGTTGGTATTACATAGTTAAGATGATGAGATGTTGGTGAAATGACAAGGTCATTTCATTGTGAGAATTAGGATGGATGAATGCCATGTGTTGAGAAGGTAACACATATATAATAAGTAGAACTAAGTTAATAATAATAGTGAGTTAAGTGAGTCGAGGCAATGTGAAGCACATTCGGATTGATTAACAGTGCGTCCAGTTATAACCGATTAATTAGGAAGATTCTTCACGGAACAGAAAATCTTGAAAGTTATGTCGACGATATACTAGCGCATAATAAAGGATGGAGAGAACACTTGAAGACATTGGAGATATTTTTCGAAAGAGTCAGACAAGCGAATTTGACATTGAAGCCAAAGAAGTGTTCTATAGGATATGAAAAGATTGACTTTTTGGGACATACATTGAACAAGGATGACATAAGTCCAAAGGATAAATCAGTTGATAAAATAGTAGACATGCCACGTCCAAAGACAAAGAAACAAGTCAGGAGTTTTCTTGGAGCGATAAACTATTATCGTAAGTTCATACCACACTGTGCAGAGATCATGGCACCGTTGAGCGATTTGACGAAGAAGATGGCACCTGGAGTAGTTGAATGGAACGAAGAACTGGAAGCAAGTTTTACGATGTTGAAGAGTGAATTGGCAAAGGAACCAATTCTGAAATTACCAAACCTGGAGAAAGAGTTTATTCTTCAGACGGATGCAAGTGGAAGCGGAATAGGATGTGTAATAATGCAGCAATACGAGGGGATGAACCATCCCATAGCGTATGCCAGCAGGAAACTCTTGGAACGTGAGAGAAGGTACTCAGTAGAGGAAAGGGAATGCTTATCGATCATGTGGGGAGTTAGTAGGTTCGATCGATACCTTTGTGGAAAGAAATTCATAATCGAGACAGATCATTGCGGATTGCAATACATGAGAGAGAATAGGATGAAAAATGCAAGGGTGATGAGATGGAGTTTGGCCCTCCAAAATTATTCTTTTAGCATAAGATACATCAAGGGGTCCAACAATGTCATGTCCGACTACCTGAGTAGAGGATTAGAGTAGAGTAGGATGTAATAAGGTAGATGTATAGTTGTAAATAAGTAAGTGAAGTATAGTAGTTATGCATGATATCTAAAGTAAGTTAAAGAAGTTTATTAGGTTAGTTTGTCAAGTAGGTGAGTTTGATAAAGCCTGTAAACAGACTTTTGAAGGAGGGGCATTTGTAGCGGTTGAATGCTTCTTGCCAAACAAAACCTATTAAACAATGCTATGTATAATGATTAATGTAGGTAAGAATTAAGCTAGACAATATGTGGCGTATGGTAGATTATAATTAATATTACTTGTGGCATTAAGTTAGATAATAATAATAGCGCTACAACAATTCTTGAACATGCGCTACAACAATTGACTCAACATTACTGAGCGGCGGAAACCAGCGTTAACGAAAGCAGACGACAGGCAGTCATCGATGGAGCTGAGCAAGGCGATGGTCGAAAAGATATTTCGAACGATGGCGTCTGTCGGCAAATACGGAGCCAATCGTTGGTAATTCGAATATCTGGAACTTGATTTATGGGTGTGGAAAGCGACACGTTGTCGACTTGTCCCACTGTCGAACTTTGAGACGTTTGAAGCGAAGTTCCGAGGCGAAGCGAGTGAACTGTGCGAAGCAGTGTGACTCTAACTGGCGACGATTTGCGAATCGGTCGAACGTTGAAGTTGGGATCGAACTCTGAAGCGATCCGTGGTGAAACATTTGCAGCAAGACGAGGAGGAAGAATCGGTTGAGCGACGGGTGAATTCCTATGCTCGACGAAATCCGAGGAAGAAGGAGAAACACGCTGGGTTACTGTTTCAAGCTACAGTACCCATCGACATGCAACTACCGAGAAATCTGGACTGACGGTAATTGAGAAGATCGCGACCTTCTTCAACTTTCCCTTCAATCCATTCCCGCGGAAGTGAAAAGCATTTCTACATCCACCAGAAAGGACGATGTGGAAAGATAAGAAATAAACATAATATTATTATAATTAATACGCCACAAATAGGTAGATAAGATTCTTTTCTTTGAATTGCATTTATTGATTGAAATGTTATTTTATATTATATCTTTAAATGAATCACAGTCTCATTTGTTCTAGGTCGTAGGTTGCTATTATATCATTATTCACCCAACAGCCTCTGAGCATAAAGTTCACCCTTAATATTCTAGACTTAATAAATCCTGAATATAGGGGTAGTGACAGCTGCATAAGACTCGTCTTTGCTGCTACTATGTCACCCTTACTTTTTTCCCCAAAAAAGTTGACAGACCTCCATTACAAATCTTTGGGTTCTCTCCCCGATTCTAGGTAGCGCTCGCTCGTGGATAAACTGGTGCCCTATTCTCAGCTTTAGAGTAGAACTTTAGAAGTTCAGAATTAATGATTGCACTGTTATTTATTGCTGCACGTTCTGACAGTTTATCTCTTATTGTGCTGCAGGGCTGGAAAGAAAGAGATGCTTTTGTTACCTTAGGATTTCCGAGTCCATCCGCTATTGACGATTTCTATTCGCTAACTAAAGAGTTCAATTGCGCAGCTGTTGTTTTCTTGGACGGAGAATTGGTAACATATATATATATATCTAGTTTTCCATGTTTAAAGTTCTTTCGGAATTCTTTGATTAGCCTCTTTCTGACGCAACTCCGCCACTCAACTCTGCACTCTGTGGAATCTGTGAATACAAGTTCTTTAAATACAACCAGAGTAATGCACCAGGTTGCAAGACACTCCGTGGCTTTTAGTAAGCGATCGTACCGAATACTAGTTGATGTTCTTCATGTAGGCTTACAAAGCTCGCGCAAGCTATTGATCTTCCATAATTTCACGCTGCATGGTTGTTGATCCGCTTGATCGATACTTTTGAAGATTTATAACTTTATATTTACTGTACATCTCGCTTTTCTCATTCAAGACTGACACTTTCGTCTGCTATAAGCTTTGAGACATAAACAGTCCAGCTTGATGGAGGCTCTTGATATTTTTGTCGCACGGTGTTTTTATGAAGATGGGAACTTTTTATAATTTTACGTGTCCTACTCCCTCCCTGACTATCACACATGGTTCACAAGATCAGAGGCTTTAAATCATAATTATATTATAGCACCACGCGATGATCTTGTGAATTTCCATCCGGACGACAAGAAAACTACAATCTCCACAGATATGCTATGTACATCTTAGTTGGAAAGAACCCGCTTATTTCGACAAATCGCAAAAGTTCCAAAAGAGTCGTCTAACTGAGATCTTTAGGCCTACTAGCCGCAAATAATTACTCAAACGGATGAAAGGAGTTCCACATAATGGACTACAGCCATGCACAACACATACCGTTTTTGTCAAATTTGCGTTTTAGGCTACTTATGCTTAACCTTCTTCTGCTCAATCAATTAGACGAATAGAAAGGAAAACTAAGAAGAAATTCAATTGAGGGCCAGTTTTCCTTCATATCCCGTGGGCAGTACTGTTGTATTGAGCTGATAGCAGCAAACGAGGCCAACGATCTATTCTATAAATAAATAAATCTTGGTCAAATAGGCCTACATGTAGCCTATATACAATGCTCTGATAGATTTAAGAAAGCTGATAATGTAGGAACCCAAGAAATTATCTGAATTATGATGTTTTCAGGAAAAAGCACACTATCTGTTCCCTACAAAGGAAAAGCCAATTGCGTTGCGGTCGTCCACTGTACATTGCGACAGTTCGTCAAAGGAAGCTTATGGCACGTGCTACAAAATATCGGAGCAAAAAGTGCCCGACGATACTTACGCAAACGTTGACGTCTATGCAAACAGTGTGAGTATTTAGGCGAATTTAGACATTTTCAATGTTGTGACATTAAAACTTTCCGTAACCGGGTGTCCTTGTAAAAAACTATTTTTCGTTTTTATTCTCTCCCAAAAAACGTCGGCTTTTCGTTGTTTTTATTTTTCTCATCGTTTTTTATCGTTTTTTATTGTTTATGTAACTTTATTTTGTTATTTGCTGTCCATTATTATTTTTCTTAATTTTAATTTTTGTCTGGTATTCCATACGTTTTCGCCGTAGTCTCAAGGATTCAGCTAACTATTAAAGTGCCATTACGTAATTGCTTAAGTCATCAATTTATTATGCATGTAGTAGATCCCTACAAGAAATGAAATTTGTAAGAGCTATTTTGATATAAAATTCTTTGGCCTATGA
The DNA here is from genome assembly GCA_949752735.1 of Lumbricus terrestris. Lineage (NCBI taxonomy): Eukaryota > Metazoa > Annelida > Clitellata > Crassiclitellata > Lumbricidae > Lumbricus > Lumbricus terrestris. The sequence goes on from OX457036.1 coordinate 84,660,017, forward strand.
TTAGTATTTAACCTATAAGTAACAATGTTAAGTACAAATGTACAATATATAATTTAGTACACATCTTTGTCTTTGCTTCTGATTAGATTTTAATTGTGTTATGTCGATCATGGACTTAAACCAATTAATATTGGCTTAATAATAAAGTTGTGTTATTTGCAGATTAAGATAAAATTATTACATAAGCAAGGTTTTTAAGCTTAAAATGAAGCTTCAGATGAAACAAAGACAAATTATTTTCCGCTTCTGTTTTTTGTCTTTTTTGTCGTCTTTTATTTTTTAAAAGAACAACGTTTTTCTCGTCTTTCATTTTATTTTCATCGTTTTTTACATAATTATTTATAAATTATGGTCCTAATGATCTATGTATTTAAATACTGAAGTTATCACCAATGTACTGTCATCGGTCTAAATTCCAAACAAAGTGGTCAATGGTCATAATAGAGTAGATGGTCTAGAGTACGGTATTTAGTTGGACGATAATAATGGCAAGTTTAATGACTGAACGGGACATCTATCTTACGTAACAACGGATAGCCACTTATGCGCATCTTATTCGTCATCTAGGCTATTACCATATCAATATTACCGTATTGTAAAGCGGTTCAATTCTTGATTACATGGCATCAGTATAATTTCCATTTGATTTGTTCCGTTGGTCTGCAGGCTGATGTCTCAACGAGGACACAGATGACAGTTCTACACGTGACAAGTTTGGCGAATAAAGATTTTCTCGAATGCAATGTTCTGAATTCAATCTACAATTGCATACAGAGACTGAATGTTGCCAGAACTGAGAGACCAGTTGCCATAATTTCAAGGTAATGGGCAATTCCTCTTATCTCATCAGGAAAAATTATTATTGATTTAACGCGATAGCTAAATATCCAGTTTTGAATGCAGTTAAATTAGCTTTCTACATCACTTGTCTCTTTTATCATGTCAATTGGCCTATGTTTGATATGCAGCTTTAAGTATGAGATGAAGACTTAACTTTAATTTCATTCAAATATCTGCAAAGGCTACACAGCGCTAGTAAATAAGCTGGTGTCCAGCACCTTTTAATATCAGGGCTTTAGAAATTTGGATGTTGCAAATGCCACTTTAAACGCAATTATTCACATTGCTTTCTGAATGAAATGATGCTCTGCATATTAAGTTTATTGTCTATTCTTAGGGTCGGTGACGCAGCGAGTGCATTCTGTGTAGCTGCTCTGAACGCTTTTGATATGATCAGAGATGTCAAAGAAGTCGACATCTTTCAGATTGTACAGGATATCCAAAAGTCACGACCACAGTTTTGTTTCTCACTGGTGAGTATTTCTATTCTATTTATTGAAACCTGTCACTTGCTTCAATTTGTGCTTCAATATACCTATATATTACTATTATTTTGTATTGAACTGGAAAGACGTGTACGTAAATATGTGCATGAATAAGAAAAGATCCAGCGTCACTTCAATGGCCTGTCTTGTAGGCCTATTTATCTAGTCTCTCAGGCTGCATGTCAGGCATTCTCCCTCGGATATTCACCCGATGTATCCAAATGGCCTCTGCCACCTTGAGACGTTCATGAACGCGCTGGCGCCATGCAGTTAGATTTAGAATTATAGTACTTTAGTAATTTAGTATTTAGGCCGACGACTACGTGACCGAAGTTCCATGCACATTTTTAACTATGCATTGCATTGGCTATATTTCCAGCTATGCATGTTTGTCAACGTATTAATATAGGCCTACGTAGGCTACGGCCTTCTATTATGTTTCTCGCATAATAGTTTAAAAAGCAAGTTTGAATATTTTCTTTCTTTTCAGTCATCATACAAAGAATTATATTCTGTCGTGGGCGAATATATTGAATCGTGTTCAGCAGCTGAAAGTATATCCAATGATCCTCTTTATGAGGTTACTAGATGAGCTACAGCGGAAGTACAAATACTGGGTCCAAACGATGATTCTTATTGTCATTTGTCAATTTTCATAAACAACAGTAGGCCTACCGTACTGTAGCTTTTTATAATGTAAAAGTAAACTTATTGTTGAGCGCAAGCATGCATGTATTGTCAAGATTATAAACACAACGTAAGTTGGGTATGAAACAATCGCTATTTTTAGTAGATATAATTATTAATTATATTTATTCAGTAATGCATAGAACAAAGACGTAGGCTTATGGATGCCCGAAGCAAATGTATCTCAATATCGGTGACAGGACAATTACCCCCTGGACAATTACCCCCCGGACAATTACCCCCCCGTACTAATTACCCCCCGGACAATTACCCCCCGTACCAATTACCCCCCGGACAACTACCCCCTCCCGTGGCACAGTGTGAGCTTGTTCCCTCACGCGTATACGAAGATACTCGTGAGGGTACGAATATTCTCATGGTCGTATATTTGTCAGACCTTCAGCGCTGCCTAAGCCTATCACCCACCACAACCTACAAGGAAGAAATATGCGGACACAAACGCAAAGATTCTGTCAATCGTTCGCAAATACGACGCGCACAAAGCCATTTACTTCGTACAGAGTAGCTCATAACCTTGCTTTTTAAACTAACTGAATCCAGACCTCTATCGATAACTTATAAAAAATTTATTAGGCAGGTGTTACAACTAGTTTAGAACTGTTGTTAGATTGGATTTTATTTAATATTTTTCTTGAACGCTTAACACTAACTTGCGTTTAACATGACATAGACTTCTTTATTGGCACGGGGGGGGGGGTAATTGTCCGGGGGGTAATTGGTACAGGGGGTAATTGACAGGGGGTAATTGTCCGGGGGGTAATTGGCACGGGGGGTAGTTGTCCGGGGGGTAATTGTCCTGGGGGTAATTGTCCAGGGGTAATTGTCGGGAAGTAATTGTCCGGGGGGCAGTTGTCCAGGGGGTAATTGCCCTAGAACCCTCAATATCACCTCAAAACGATCACAATTGGTAGTCATTGTTATCTTTAGGTGCCATGGTGGGGCGCGGGGGTGTAGTGGGTATGTTCGTCGCCTTGCAGCAGAAGGTTTGCAGGTTCGAATTCACCTCAAGTCGCCGCGTTGGGACCTTGGGTTGCTGGGCAAGTCCTTCACTCGTAATTGCTCAGCGCGTCGGCGTGAAAATCCGATGCAGTGTCCGCTCTGTGGTCGGGAGCTCCTCTGAGTAGGAGCTTGAAGGGGCGCTATAACCAGTGCCCATACAAACATGGTGCTTTTAGAGCCTATACGTGAGATTAAATTACAATTTAAGAGACGCTATTCATTTGTCTAAATTGTATTGAGGTAGCCTAAATAAACACGTTTAGACTAAATTTGATGAACATGACCATTGACCAGGGGCCTGATCACCTAAAAAATAAATTGCAATGTAAAATGAAATGAGAAGAATACCAACAAATGTTGATCTTTAGGCAGGAGGTGGTATTATTGCCAGAGTGTAGGACAATATTTATTTTGTTATTTTTCGCATTTGGTATAGCGCCACTGTGCGCTCTTACTCAGAGGCGCTCCCAACAACAGCGCGGACACTGCATCGGAGTTCCACGCCAAAGCGCATAAGCAATTGCAAGGGAAGGACTTGCACAAGGCATTTGTTCACGGCGGCTTGAGGTGGATTCGAACCTGGTATTTCAAGGCACCAAACCCACCAATACACCACCGCGCCTCACAATATATCTGAGCACTTTAGTGAATTGACTTTGAGAATGTTTTTCTACTAACTTTTACCATCATTAAAGCTGTTAATCCGTTATCTGAACTAATTTGATAAGACTTAGTGTGGTTTCCTATTGACTTTGGCGTACTATATTTTCGTCATTTGCCGCATGCTACACGTACATGTAGCTATGTTATGCATGTTGCCAACTACATTCGCATTCCATTATGTTTCTTTATTATGCAAAAATGTTACCTCTTGGTGGCATATTATTTTACTGTAATGTACTTAGCCTATCCGGAAGATTAATTTAATCATTTTCTTTTTATTATTTGCAAACGTTCATCTACCATTATAACAGAGACTAATTGCTGTGTTTAAATATGTCGATTTAGTTATACCTAGAAGTTTCCTGAAACTGACTCCTATCCTATACTAAAGATCAACGAATTCAATGCAATACAGTGTGATATTCTAGGTTGCTACTTTGACTCGCCTATAACAATAATGCCTCCACGCAGTTGTCTCACTGGAGAGACTGGTAAACAAGTAAACAGATCTTAAATTCAATCCGGTGGGGAAGCAGGCAGTCAGCGTAGAACCTCAGGAAATAGTGGCGTTACATGATCGTACAATATCCTTCCAGTGCACAGCAGCCTCGCAGTGGCGATGAGAACGGACTGCTGGCAATCAAGACGGCACTTGGGTGAACCGACCAGCAGGCTGTTTTACGGGTAGCCAAAATTTCGTGATGAACATGGTTCGCATTGACTTATTGAACAAAACACAGTGATTCACTTTGTCAAAAGCTGTTGGCGTGTTCAATGCACATAAGTTTAATGTGCTGGTAAAAAGAGTGATTTAAGATTTCAATCAATATAATTTTACTGACAATCATAATAATAATAATCTTCGTTTATTAACATTCAATCTGACAGACCGCAGAATGATTACAGATTCAAGTTATACAAAATACGGCCAGCTACGCACGACACGCAGGTCGGCTACACAACAGGCTCGGTAGCCTAACACTAATGGCCTAAGTGCTGGAACGCTCCTGGTACGGCAAAACCAGGAGTGGGAGGGGCGATCTTATTTTCAATAGACCCGAGGCCAACAGCACAACAGTAGCCTATGTATCAAGTTCAGCTACTCAGTTATGGACTATCATAATGACTAGCTGCAGACGAGAGTATAATTATACAAGCTTACTTTGTTGCACTGAAATAAGTTTTCCCTGATGCTCAAGAGGACCTGAATTTTGTTATGTTATGTTATATGTTAATTGCTATCCAGGACACAATTAGCAGAAATTTTAACATATGGTACACAAATTAAGCATGAACTACCAAACAGCCAAAATTGGGAAGACATGTAGTAATGATGTTGTTTTACTAAGTGTTCAAGGAAAGCATTTCGAAATTTTACAGTTTGAAATTTGAGAGATAACACTGGAGAGAGGCCATTTAGTCGTAGAAAAGGTATTTGTACAAATATTAGCATTATACTCATTATTTTTTATTATGATAGTATTATATAATTATCATAATAAATAATCTATATTATAATTCTGAAAGTTTTTCATTCTCTTTGCATGAATGTATGAATGTATGGTGTCAAAAGAGAGGCTCTGAAACAGAGTAGGCTACGTTAGCGCTACGAAATATTTAACAAACCGTTCCCATGCCCAATTGGCGGTCAACGAGACTATAATTGTCAGCTCATACAGTGGCGTAGCTACCATGTGGGCAATGTGTGCAAAGCACACGGGCCCACGACCTCCAGGCACAGAGATTGTTAAATTTTTAATAGGCCTATATCCTAATTAGTAATTCAAATTATTTTGTGACAGATGTAGTTTTTGTGAACACAATTATATTACTTCGTTACTTTACTGATGCCTGTCAACCGCCGTGTTGTAACACTATACTGTTGGGCTGTTGGCAAGCAAAAACTATAGGCTACGGAATTCCTCATAACGTGTGTTTTCGTTTCGAGTCATGACGGTCAAATTGCAAGATGACGTTAGTGCTTGTGAACAATAATAAAGAACAGGTCTAATACAATTTTTACCTGAAAAAATGAAACTTATCATATGAGCATAAGATTTTCCTTCCGCTGATTCGCCTTAGAATGCAAAGGGAAGGGGCGTGCCTATGCTATCTAGGATAGGTGTGATAATCTAAGTTATTATATGCCCGTCTATCTGTCACGTTCGTGTATTATAATTAAATACTCCATGATGTGCCATGAGGTCCCGTATGCACTTTGGTGTTGGGGAGTTTCTCACTTCCAATCAGTCAGTGGGTCCCTGGACATGAAAAATCACCGAGGTGCTTGTCCGCCATGACGTCACGAATTAGTACAGAATCATCTCCAGTCAAATTTTAGGTGAATATTTTAACATTTAGAGGTAGCTCACGAGACTTTAATTTTCCTTGATTTCTGCGAAACCATGAATTGTACATACAAAATTACAAATTAGATATACATCTTAGCAAACTTCAGCCAGGTAAAAAAATTAGCCATCTTATTTGTAGAGAGTCTATGGGAAGCTTGATTACAGTCCTTCAGCAGATTTCCTATCATGCAATTGTCTATGAATTGCATGGTAACGATCTTGAAGTAAAAAAGTCTTTTCTGCAAGTTGGAAACAGTCGACGATGTTCCTGGACCACTTGAAGCAAAAACTGTTTCTGATTTTCTTTTTTCGTGATAATGCTGTTGTACTCCTCATTGAGGGCAACACCTCTTTCAGCATTGTCATTGGCAACCCTCAGATGTTCAACAGTCTTGATGGCATCCTTATAATCATCTTGCTGTGGCCATAAGTCCGGATCGCAATTCAGAAATCCAGCCGAAATGCCAAGCCGGCAGAAGAAATTCATTGTATTTGTTGTCACGAAGTCTTCAATTCGCATGTTTCGACATTATTTTCCTCATTTCAATTTTGGCGCGTTTGCCAGGTTCTTCTGTACCTTTCTTTCCATTAATTGCCTTTACCATTGCTCGTTTGGATTCAACAGACACTGATGCATAAAAAAGGCAAAGCCGACGAGTTCTTCACTCAGGTACCTTAGGTGATCAGCAAATTTTTTTTGCGTGGCATTGGCTATAGATCTGTTCACTGTTTCGTACTGGTGCAAGAGTTGAAGGAAGTTAAGATCATGATTTGAAGCTGCAATAGGATTTGAAGCCATGAACCAGGCTATGAAATAGATGCGAACTATGAAGATGCACCTATTCTTGAGTCCCTTCTCTTCTCTAGCGACAAGTTTAAATTGACCACGGAACAAGGAGTACAGTGCTTTTGCCATCCACCTAGCATGGTGTGTGGCTCCAGGAGCCCTAAATGATATTCCGCGTGGTGGTACACCTCCAAGGAAAATTATCACAAGCTCTATGTATTCCCGATAGTCATCTCTTGGCTGACATTGGTGAAGCTGGTTTTCAGAAAATGCCAGCAGGCTGTCCTTGTCTTCTTTTAGCAGACTTGCTATCTCTTCATGATCTGCTCCAGTTTCATATTTGGCCTGATTGATATTGCTCCAGTTCATCTGGAAACGTTTGAACATGGCGACATCTGGCTCTGAGGTTACTCCAAAACTGTCGCGAAAGGCAGCAGCTAGAACTAACTCCATTATAATGGTGCCGACATGCCAGATGCAAAAGCTTCTTACCAAGTTTATGTTCCAGCAGAACACAAGCGCTATTTACTTTGCCTGTGTTGTTGGAAGTGGTATCAAAACACATTGAAGCTATGCGATCAATAAGGCCCCAGTTTTCTATCAAATGGGATACAGCGGAGGCCTGAGCTTCACCTGTACCAGAAGTCAATTTGGGAACACCAAGTAACTGATTCCCTCCATCTCCCGCAACTATTACTGGCAATCGATCAACAAGTTCCTTCCCAGTAAGATCTCTCAGGAGTTTGCCATACCAGTGAACCTCGAGTGAGACATTTTCTTGAAACTGCTCTTTAAGCTGTGAAGCAATTTCCGCTCGATAGTGCTCTCTAGCTCTATGGGTTGACGAACGATTTACATCTAATTCCAGGACATCATGGCCAAGGCTTTGAGCAATTGTTGCTAATACAAATGTTGCCTTTCTGTCGCTCAGTTTCGTTCTATCCAGGACTGCAACTAAACTGGGTGTCATGATGTTCAGTCGCGTCCTCTTTTTGCGGCTTGCAGGTGCTGTGAGTCCACAAACCTCTTCTTGGTCTTCTCCTGAAGTGCTGGTATTGTCATTGCTTTCATCAATATTAGAGGCTGACTTGATTCTAATAAGCTTAGGCCTATCAGCCGTTTCCTTCTGTTTATCAGCTATAGCAGCTTTCTGTTCATTGCTCATCGGTTTCGTTTCGCTACTCGCTGTTCCTTTGCTGTAAGCACACTGTCTACAGAAATCATGCAGCCACGACGACCTTTCTCTCTCTGGGCAATCAAAAAGTCTTTATCTTCTTGGATTTTAATTAAGCTAAAAGCATTCATCTGCGCAATGTCAAACTATGGAGGATTGGACGTAAGCATGAAAATAAGTATCACAATAATAAAGTTTCCTGAATTTTTGTATTGATTTATTCATTGTTAAATAAACTATGGAATATACCAATAAATTCAACCTTCTTGAGCTACCTCTAAATGTTAAGCAAATAGACTAAATTTTTGCACGAGTTATTACTTTGTCCATTGGAACAGGTTTATAGGGTTCGACTTTGAAAAACCCAAAATTTTAAAATAAGGACCACACTACTGTACACGGGCCCATGAAAAGCCAGCTACGCCACTGAGCTTATAATTCACTTTAAATCCAGAGATATGGACATCTTCAATTTCTATCCTATCTCCACCCAGTACACACCACTACCGCAAAGGCGGGTGGGGTTATTTTGGGGGTGAACCAATTTGCCGGGTGAGCAAAAATTTCCGGACAACTCTGTTACCCCAGAGATGTGAGGGGTTAGGAGAGGGGTGAGGGCGGTTGGGGTCAGTGTGGAGTGTGGTGTAGCGGATTAGATGTTGGGGCTGGGGCCGGGTGCTCTGGCGGATTGGGCGAAAACTGAAATTTATCGGGCAAAGCCAGATAATTCAGAGGGTGGGGCGGGTGCAGGGCGGGCGCGAAAACCAAAAATTTACCGAGCCAAACTCGGTACCCAGAATGGTGGCGACTGGGTGGGGTGAAAAACATATATTTTCCCGTCAACACCGGGTACCTCAGCTGGTATCATTACAATTATATAGCAGGAAATAATGATGGTATATTATATAAGAGTCAATGTAATACAATATTCTGTAAACAGTAACGAAAACTATTATCATTTTGTCAAATATTTATGAGGCGAGAGGTCATTTCTGTAATTTTAGTCGTACAAAAATAGCACTTGTACAAATATTAGCAGTAAATCATACGATTTGAGGGTTCACAATATTCATAATATGAGTGTCATATAATAAAATATGAAATAGGCCTAAAACATTATCATAATCATGTAATAGTAAATTATTTCATGGTATAACAGCAAATAAAACCTGTCTTCATTTTGTAAGATGTTTCTGCAGCATGGGATGTTATTTCTGGGGTGGGATGTTCCCCTTGAGATCCCAGGATTATACATTGTGGCATGAGGATAATGGGACACCAACTTCGGGCTTTAAACATGAAACCAGAGCCCTGCGCCGGCCGCGCCGCGCCGCCGCCGCCGACATTTCGTGGGCGCCGCCGCCGCCGATTTTCTTGGGTCGGCGCGCCGACGCCGCCGCCGTCGAAAATTTGTCGGCGCGCCGCCGATGCCACCTTGATTCCTGTATTTTTTGTTGTTGCATATATTCATCTCTTGCACGATTTCGTGAAAAAATTGTTGCGTCAGTGCAAAATATAATCTTTTTCTTATCCACTTCTACTACACATGCATGGCAACACCGATTTTGCGTCAATGCTATGAAACCTATAATGCTGCCTATTCTTTCTGATTTTTGGAACAGTATTTTTAACGTTTAAACTTTGTGGATTTTGTGATTCGATTTTGAATTATGGCAGCAACGAAGTTAAAAAGAACTCCAGGAAGACCTAACTGAATTGCCATGCCGTGTGTGCGCGTTCTTGCCTGATAGCTAGTCCGACAGTATTCTAAGATGGAACAGAACCGTCTGCCCTCTAGTATTAGGATACACGCTACTATTACGTTGTAAAGGTGGCGATCTGCAATTTTATGTAGGCGATTGGTCGCATCTGCAGGCTTCTGATTCTCCATTGCCGGTGTCATGAAACGGAGTATCCCCCTGAAAGCTATCCGGGGGGTTGAATTAATCTATCCCCCCGGATGAAATTAACCGGTCTAGACTATCCGAGGGGATAAACCATTCTATCCCTTTTTTTGAAAAATGCGCATAATAAAAATATTTATGCTGTAATCAAAATTTAAAGTGACTCTAATTGTTTTAAGTGTCCTAGGCAATGCTCAGATAAAGGCAACTCGAATTTACTTAGTGACTCTGAGTGTTCTTAAGTGTTTTAAATGTTTTAAGTGCTCTAAAAACAGGGCAAAACAAATTATTCGGAATAAACATACCTGTTAGTGTCATTGTTCAAAACAAAGCAGATGAAAATTAATTTGCAAAAAAAAACTACACGCGGAAGCGGTTTTTTCGACTTTTTTTATTTTGGGGAGATACAATGAATACGGGGGATACTCTATTTCGTGACACCGGCCAGTTACTACGTAATTCCTATTTTTCTCACCAGTATCAAACTCCTACGCTGTACGTGACCTATGCGAAGTTCGTCATAAATTAAGCTTTCGTATATTAATAGGCCTGTCTATATGCAAAATAGAGCATGATAGGCGATTGGCCAATAGATCGTTTTAAGTCAGCAATTTGAGAAAATCTCACAAATGGGATCAGATTAGAAAAAGAGAAACACTTTCCCCAGAAAACAAGTGTAATTTATTGCGATTTGGCTTGCTTAGATCGAAAGACTTGTGCAAAGCAATTAGGTTTAAAGAAGATGCTAAGAGTTTCGCGTGGAAATCGGTCGGATTATTGGACGATAAACCAGGAAAGTTGGTGAATTCTGATCAATTTTACTACTCAGTGTGCTTTGACAAAGGAAATTTTAAAAACTGCATGTACCCTCATCTGTTGACAAGATGCATGACTTCGTATGTATGTATGTAATGTATGTATGTATGTATGTATGTATGTATGTATGTATGTATGTATGTATGTATGTATGTATGTATGTATGTATGTATGCATGTATGTATGTATGTATGTATGTATGTATTTATGTATGTATGTATGTATGTATGTATGTATGTATGTATGTATGACATACATACATACATACATACATACATACATACATACATACATACATACATACATACATACATACATACATACATACATTGTATGTATGTATGTATGTATGTATGTATGTATGTATGTATGTATGTATGTATGTATGTATGTATGTATGTATGTATGTATGCATGCATGCATTTAATCTATGTATGTATGCATGTATGTGTGTAAGTATTATGTATGCATGTCTGCATGCACACAGCTATGCAATTTCAGCAGGTCGCGTCAAGAAAATGGACCTCAAGAATTTGTGACTGGTCGAAGCACAGATCAACAGTAAAATAGGCAGGTAGCGCCGCCACTGCGCAAACAGTCCTTTAACTTCTATTAGTAGGTCACGTAAGCGTGAGGTCTGGATTTGAAAAGTTGTGAAATGGCTTGTAAATCAAGCCCTTGTAGAATTATGTAATTAAACGTCTACCCTGAGAATAATTGTTTTTCATGAATATTCATATAAGAACAGATAATTGCCAAAATTAGTTGCTGAGCACGCATATCTTTATAACTATAGGTTGCTTTTGTAAAATTTTAAAAAATAAGTATGCGACCCTGGAGCACTAATTCCTGGACGCCGCGCCGCGCCGCCGACGCCAACATTTTGAGGGCGCCGCCGCCGCCGATTTTTGTCTGTCGGCGCGCCGCCGCCGCCGACCAAAAATGACCGGCGCGCCGCCGCCGACACTGTCAAGTCGGCGCAGGGCTCTGCATGAAACTCTACCTGCTCATAGCTAATATGGGCCTACCGCCAATACTCCTTTATGTTATTGAAACCCGAAGTTTACCAAGGATCAAGCGACCACGTTTGAAATTGTCGAACGGTGTTGACTCAGAAAGATATTACACATTCTTTTTACAGTGAATATCATCAACACGGTAGTATAGGCCTGTCCTCCATGTAACGATCTACTGTCTACATCCTATTGTCAAAGATGATTCAAACAAGTGATGCAGTCTAGTAGTTTGGGCACATCTGGGACAGCTGGAGTGACCAGTACGATGGCCTAATGTACCTTGCGAGCATTGATTCCAACCCTCAAAGAGGTTCAAACAGTCGAACTGGACGTCCTCGTCAGGCATTCAGAAGAACAGTGGTAGCCGATCTGATCCAACTACACGGCCTCAAGACGAGCCCCAGAATATAATATTCGTCTGACTAACTTCGTGGTAATTGCAATGCTTGGGAAACCAGCGGAAAATATTATGTCGATGTTGCTGTTGATTTTGATCAAAAATAGATAAATGTTTTTATTGAGGCCTGTGTGTTAATTGTAATAAGCATCCGCATATTTGCTGAATTATGTTTTCAAATGTAGCCTACCAATCGTTGGTCTTGTCTATGAAGTTGCCGGACTCTATTATCGCTGAGCCTGGTCTCCGGGTATCTGTTGACTATGTTAAATTTCCCGGATCCGATGGCAGGGCGGTGGGGTTTCGGCTGGCTACGCTGCCTCGATTCATACTGTAGGCTAAGTACTAGGAAGTCCTCTATGGGTAGAATGGTGGAGAAGAGAGGCCAGCTCTTATGTGTATAAGGTAAAGATGATTGTGTGTGGAGGGGTGGAATGGAGGGTTGGAGGGTGAGGTGTAGGGCTGTGGTGAGAAAGAGGTCGTGCAATGGAAAAAGGGAGGGTGGGAGAGTGGGGTGGAAGGTTGGGGAGATAGAGAGAGTGGAATAAGGCTGATGGTGGAAGGTATGCCGATAAGTGGAAGCCAGCACAGGTCCCAGCATGCTCAGCGCTGCTTCCGATGAGTCATTTCCGGTCGGAGTGGGGCTTGTGCTGCTGATTAGAGTTCACTAATTGCTCTAAATCACTATATTCTAATTATTATTAATTAATATAGGAATATAATTGCCATGGCCTAATAAATATGACCTAATTAGCGTTATCATTCCCATGGCCTAATTAACATGACCTAATCAATATGCTCTGATTAATGTGACCTAATTGAGATGACCTTGATCTTATCCTTTGACCTTGACCTTGACCTCGATGAAGTCACGATTGATCGTCATAAAGGACTTCCTTACTTACTATGCTATCATAATTACAAACAAGGGAACATAATTATTATTGTGGTTTTTCAAATTAAGTAGCGGGTAATGGCTATGCCAACTTGAATGTGCTGCAATGTGTTTATTTGCTAAGGCCTTCAGATGGTCAATATATGTTTTTGAATTTAATCCTCAGCAGTATTCGCTGCAATGTACTTCCGCTTTCACGGAAACAACACGATAGCAGACATCGATCGTCGAGAGAAAGTAAAAAATGATCATGTTCTATATTATAATATTATATCATGAGATCTATATTGCAGTGGACACTTTTGTGCAGTAAAATTTAAAGTTAATAGCTAGAGGGTAAAAGACTCATCAATAGAATGCATCGAGTCAGCGAAAAGAAGGCTAAGGCGATTTAAAATTAAATGACAAAAAAGTATCTGCTAATGATTAGACCCATGCAGATCTTAATGTCGTGCTACGCTTCACGAATGCACACTTTGGTCATTTGCTGCGCTTCTATCAGAAGTTGTGGAATAAAGATACAATCGACTGCAGGAAATATTATATTTTTAACTCATCAAGCGCATTTCTTTTAACAGGTGCGATGGAATTTGCGTCGAAATCTTCACATGGCATAATTTTAAGTTGCAAACCTTTTGTAACCGTCATGTTACTTTGGATTCTTATATGTGTTTTGACCTCGGAAGGTGAGAATCACAAACATTTTAATAACAATGCTAGTTAAACGATTTTTATAGAACTTTTAATGCAACGCCAAGCTAACGAGGTTAAGCTCATTGCTTAACCTCGTTAACCTCAACGAGAGCGAAGATTGTGCTGTCGTTATAATATTACGATAGCTTATTGTACTATACGAAATAGACTATCCTATTCACTGGCTCACCTGCATTCACAATATTATTTGGACCTATAAATATTTTCTTTGACTCCGGTGTATAGTTGGGGAAAGCCGTATTTTGATATGACGATGTTTGTTCACAGTCATCATTGTTGTAACTGTTCGACAAAGAAATTAAATAGACCTAAAGGGCTAAATAAACAGTCGGTTATAATAATAATTGTTCTGTCTTTTCACACAGCCTAACGTTTCCTTGATGCGTAGCTACCAGTGAATTGCTGCCTATGAGCAGTCATTAAATTTTGTCAATTAGGCCAAATGATACGATCCTTCTGTGTTGAAAACAGGTCAGGTCTGGCACAAGATCGATTTGTGTTTGAAAAGCACTCTACAGTCTACATGTGCCTTACCAGATGATTATATAATCGGTTCTCTACCTGGTCTGCCATATCAGTTACCTTGAACCTTTAACTGACTTCAGTGGTGTCAAACGAGTGAGAGAGCGAGTGAGCGAACGAGCAAGCAAACGAGTGACGGATCGGATGGTGGATGAGTCAGTCAGTTAGTCATCCAGTCGGTTAGATGAAAAACCAAAGTTCCAGTGTACTATTCACGACGTATTCCTACGCAATGCGTATTTATAAGCTAGCCTACTCTTGAAGTGTTGAGCACCGAGTGAAGAATAAAGATAGCCTATTGCAAGCACGTGAACCTGGTTTTCCCGCGTAACCAGAACTTGCCATCTAATTTCAATCTTACACCAGCTCTAAACATTCTACTTGGTGACGTGATTGCTCTAAGAACTTTCCAAGCGACTTCAATCGATAGCCTAATTAATTATTCGCTACAGGCCTAGGCCTACTATCATGATGAAAACACAGCTTTGTTGAATTAAAAAGCAATCAGCTTAACAAACAGACCACTAGGCTATAATTATGTGACCGTGTCATATTAGTTATGCTTAAAGATAATCTATTACTAACTGTTTAGGTCTGCTACAGTATCAGTACATTGGCTGTTTTTACGATGATGGTAAGGCAGCTCAGCTCATTGCGTCTCCCTCTACGGAGAAGAATCTTTCTATAGGACAGTGCATTTCGAAGTGCAAGGCACATAACGCAACTTACGCAACACTTCAGGTAACGTGTCTACTGTCTAATCTGTCACTTTTAAAGCCATTTCAATTAGATATAATGAAATATTAGGCCTATACATTGGCCAATTGTTATTCATAGTGCTAAAAATAATGTAGACAAACTCTTTAAACAATTGTTTTAAGCATTTTGTCTATCGTAGGCCTACATTGTACAATGTAACATTGTAATTTAATCTTATTTAAATATATTTAAATCTGACGTACAATTCTAGGGAAATAGATAGGTCTAGGCCTAGGCCTATCCACATAATACGTCCTGTATTAATCGAACGTATAGCCTAAATACTGCAAAATATCCAAGTTAGGCCCTACGCAAATTTATAAACGGATTATTACAAACACGGATGAAAACCAGATTATGCAATACCCGAGTGATTATAATATTTTATTTATGGATAATTTTGAGAGATAAAATTCATTTTAGTAGCCTATGCGCGGCCGGTCGCTGATATGTAGCACAACAATATCGATAGTAAATTATCTCTCAGGCCTTCTCTAGTTCAATATGCTGTGTTTTGCCTCATAAAAACCACAAACGATAATGTTTATCAAATTATAATGCCTTTCACACAACAATGTTGCTGTCAGATTAGTATCGTGATTTCCTTACACACCATAAGTGTTTGAGCGTTTGTTATTTTCCGTTATTTTATATAGGTACTAGCCGGGTACCCGACGTTACCCTGGAAATTTAGGATTTGGGTTTTCGGGAAAATTTCCTCGTCTCAGCCCCCCCCCACTTCCACCCTCCATCTCCACCCCCTCCCACCCAACCCCCACCCCATCCCAACGCCCCCACGCACCTCACTCCACCCCTGCACCCACAACTCCACCCCGCACCCCATCCCCCACCCGCCACCTCCACCCCAATCCTCCCATCCCACCCCCACCTCCACCCCCAACCATCCCACCCCACTCCCCCACCCCCATCCACCGGTACACGACCCGTGAAATCCGGACTGGCAAAAGCGCTGGCCTTAAACACCTCTAAAACTGAGTCAACCGCTGCTTTTATGCGTATGGGACCCGATAGAAAAGTGCTGTCATACGCCTGTGAGGGCAAAGGCCAACAGGAAAAACGAGGGTTTTTGCTCCTCCACCCTGACCCCCATGGTGACAGAGATTCGCGAACCCCTCCACTGCGTGTCCGATGCCGAGACGGACACAGTACTGTAGTGAAGGTTTGGAGTGAAAAGCTCAAAAACTGTGGAAATGCGTTCCGGTAAAACACATACACACACACAGCATCTTCTCTTTATTAATATATATACAAATATATATACACATATATATATATGTATATATATATATACTTGCTGGGGTACCCGGCGTTGCCCGGGAAATTTAGGATTCGCCTCGCTCCCGGTCAATTCCTTACTTCCAGACACTCACTGCCGGTGTCACGAAATAGAGTATCCCCCGTATTAATTGTATCCCCCCCAAATTAAAAAAGTCGAAAAAACCGCTTTCGCGTGTAGGTTTTTTTCCAAATTAATTTTCATCTGCTTTGTTTTGAACAATGATACTAACAGGTATGTTTATTCCTACTAGATAATTTGTTTTGCCCTGTTTTTAGAGCACTTAAAACATTTAAAACACTTAAGAACACTCAGAGTCACTAAATAAATTCGAGCTGCCATTATCTGAGCATTGCTTAGGACACTTTAAACAATTAGAATCACTTTAAATTTGATTACAGCATAAATCTTTTTATTGTGCGCATTTTTGCAAAAAAGGAGATAGAATGGTTTATCCCCCCGGATAGAATAGACCGGTTAATTCCATCCGGGGGATACATTAATTCATCCCTCCGGATAGCTTTCAGGGGGGATACTCCGTTTCGTGTCACCGGCTCCCCAACCGCCCGCTTCCCATCCCATTTCACCCACCCCACCCAAGAGAATGCTGTATTTCTTTTTTCATTTACTTTAACTTTGCAACTGTGCTACCATTATTTGGCGAATAAAAGATTGATTTTCAACGTGAATAAATAGAAATAAACTGTGTATCGGGATGCAGTTTGTGTAATGTCATCATCACTTTCTCACTTTCTTTAATTAATTATGTGTGTATCAGAGCTGCATCAGATCAGTGGCAGAGGTAAAACAGGAAAAAACTAATCAATTTAAATATTTTGTTTCATATTTGACATTTTGTGGTTTTAGGCCTAATAGTCTATAGCATTTAGGCTATAATCTTTTACTTCTGTTTGTGGTTTTATCAATGTTGCCATAATGTTATTGTCCAGGCTAGCAGTATTTGTCAATGTCGGAATAATAACGGTGTGCAACTAGGCCTGCCAGACTCCACTTGCTACTTGCGTTGTTCGGGAAATAAGAATGAAATTTGTGGTGGATTCATGGGTCAAGAAATGACTTATTCGTTATATGCAGGTAGACTCTTATTGATTGCATGAATATCATTATTAGCTACCACATTAACTTACCGTATTATGACGAGAAATATCTCTCTGGTGATAACGCTGGAAATACCAGTTCTGGACGTTTAGCCTGGTCTACCTCTGCTCAAGGGCGGATACATAAATTTTTGAAGAAGGGGATCAAAAATTTTTCCTTGGGACGGGGAAAATTTCGTTGATTTTTGGCCAGAAAATTTGATGACCATTTTTTAGTCATCCGGTCAAAATGTCTTGAAAATATAACCGAACTATTTTCCTGGCAAAATAGCTGACGACCTTTTTTAGTCATTTAACCGACGAAATCTTTTCAATTTAAATTAATGTTTAGTCGTATCCTACTTTTCCCACTGCAATTATCGAAAAGCTTGATGAAACCTGATGGGGCGGGGAGGGGTGCACGTACTATGCACATTTCTGATGGGGCCATAGCCGGATTGGCCACTCTGGATCCGCCCCTACCTCTGCCTATAGGTTATGTTTCTGCCGCATTTGACCTCAATACCAAGATAAGATTTCAGGTAGGCCTACAGCCCTACACGAAACGATTATGACGACATCTTATTATGATTGTTGTGTAGTGTGTCCAATTGGAACTTATGGAGCAGCGTGTGATAAAGGATGTCACTGCAAGCGAGACATTCCATGTGATCGGATGAATGGCAACTGTCCGGATGGATGCTACGGAAACTGGAGTGGACCTAATTGCAATATATGTGAGAATCAATTTTGAAATTCTATCTAATGACAAATTGTGGTTGCGTTATACACATGTCTTGAGTTGAAAATGATGGCAAGAGATTGATTTTGTTGAGTAATTTTAAAGGAAAAAATATGTTTATACTTTGTCAGAAAAAAGCAAAAAAGCTAAGCAAAAAATCCTTCGCAACAAATAGAAATTCGCCTGACAGCTTTGGAAGGACACCCAGAAAGCTGCAGACTTTTTCATATTATTATCTTATAATATAAGTCTGAAAGCTTGTCCTTCCATATGTTCGTATGTCCGGATGTATTTTGACTCTTCGTCCCAGAATAGGCTCGCAAATGACAGAGTGTCGGTTTTAAAACATTTTTGCAATTGATTCTTACCCAAACTGTAAGGTCAACGGGACTATTTTCAGCTTTTAATTCACTTTAAAACCAGAGTTATTAGCGTTTTAAGACAGATTTAATCAGCCACGCTGTCGCTGCCGCATAGTAAAGAGTCGTCAGTCCGCATGACGTCATTCTCGCCCAATAATAATTTCCGTTACACTCCGGTTGACAAACCGAAACCGTTTACAGTTTACAATTACTCACAAAAACGCAGATCATGAAAATATTATTAGTAAAGAGACGACAGTCCGCATGACGTAATTCTCGCCCAATGATAATATCCGTTTATCAACAATCCGGTTGACAAACCGAAACCGTTTACATTGTACAATTATGCGCAAGAACGCAGATCACATAAATATTAATTATAGTAACAGAACAGACAGCCTGCAATAATTGTATTAGGCCACAATCAGCGCACACACCTGTGTCATGTTTGGCTTTTTGGGGAAGCGGGGGTGGGGTGGAGGGGTGGCGAAAACCCGAAATTTAGCGGTCAACCCTGGGGACCCCAGAGGAGTAGTGTTGAAAACCCTAAATTTCCCGGGCAACGCCGGGTAACACATCTAGTTATTATATAAAAGTCGCTGTCCATGGTTTTAGTCTAATATTTTGGTTTGGAAGTACCTCTACTCTCATTTTGCGTCACTCTTTTCAAGTTATTGAGAAAGAGATTTGAAATGCTCGAATTAGCGGAAGCGAATTCTGCCAACGTCCACACTTTGGCAGTGCCAGTCCCAAGCCTGGAAAAAGGACGAGCTATTTAGTCTACCTTTATTATCACACAACACACACTGTCGTCATCATGAAACTACTAGCTTAATACTTAAGACTTGATGGAAACCGTGAATGTCGTGAATTTGTCAGATGGGTGGCGATACGCTGGCAGTAAAAGACCAAGTATGAAATAATTATAACCTAGGCCTATCGTCTTTATCACATAGGCTAAATGATACAATTTCAATAACTTAAACTAATTTCACATTATTCCAATATACCAATACACTTGTCAATTTATTTTCATGTAATTCACATAAATGACACACCTTCCATAACTGCAACCAATATCACGTTATTTCTATTATAACGTTACCCTCGTCAATTCACATTAGTTTAATCCGCATTAATGACCCACATTCACTAAATACAACTAGTAGGTCTACTTGGGGTTGTTTGGCTATGTAGACAGCGAACTGCAATTGTATAATCGACTTATGCATCTGATGTTAATTTCAGAAGTACTCTTTACTAGACTGACACTGTTGTTAATGCACCCTGTCATAGGTGCTTATGGTGATGAGATGCAGTTCTGCTGTCATTATTTTGTTGCTCTTTCTAATAATATTATTATACTAGCTGTACCCGGCCACGCGTTGCTGTGGCTGAAAAGACTGTCCAACCCTCCCTCCAAGCGTCCCCTCCCATTTCTCCTCCCCTCCCTCCCTTTTCCCTTCCCTCACGTCCCCCTCCCCTCCCCTTCCCTCCGTCCCTCCCTCTGCCCCCTCCGTCCCTCTCTCCCTCCCTGCATCCATCCCTCTCTCCCGTTTCCTCCCCCTCCCTCACCTCCGTCCCTCCACTTCCTCCATCCCTAGAAATATGCACTATAGAAAGACGCGTGTAAAACGGCCGCAAATGGACGATTTTGTAAAAACCGACAGTTACATATAAATATGCGCTATAAAAATCCGGCCATATATGCGTCTTAAAACGCGCCCGAAAAATGGACGGACGGATATCGTGAAAGTTCAAATCGAAATGGGTGGACTCCATGGACGTATATCAAATGGAATTCAAAGTTGTGTTTTTTGCCGTAAAGGTTGCGCTTTCCCCCAAAAGGCATTATACAAACCCGCTCATGTTCGAATGGAACGTTTTGCGAAAATTTTCTAAACAATCGGTCAAGAACTTTCCGAGATCCTTCATGTCGAACATTTACATTTTTATCTATATAGATTGTCATTGTTATCATTATTTTTATCTATTTTATTTTATTACTTTTTTATTATTATCAATATTATGTTTATTATTATTATTATTATTATTATTATTATTATTATTATTATTATTATTATTATTACTATTATTATTATTATTTTTATTAATACAAGTATTATTGCTATTATTATAATTACCTTATTATTTTTAGTATAAATAATTTGGATAATAGTATAAGTATTAGCATTATTATAATTCATTCCAAGAAGAATTATTATGTTCATCACTGTTGCTTTCTTAATTAAGTCCTAATTAAGTTATACGTATCTTATGAAATCATTCATGATTATTAATTGGGAAGAGGGGTCAGGATAATATTATAAGCTACTACCTTTTACTGACTACTAATTGCATTTGTACTGTACTTAGTCGTTCATGATTGTGTAACCAGAGTTGAATGTGCAATAAACCTATTTCAATAACTACTTTATTTCAATATTCTACAGCTTCACATTATGTAAGTA
Organism: Lumbricus terrestris; assembly: GCA_949752735.1. NCBI lineage: Eukaryota > Metazoa > Annelida > Clitellata > Crassiclitellata > Lumbricidae > Lumbricus > Lumbricus terrestris. The sequence goes on from OX457036.1 coordinate 84,681,016, forward strand.
TTTCGTTTACTCACTTCCTCATAGCATTAACGCACGCTCGACTCGACTCTGACTTGTAGGTTCTTCTCGCCAACTGGGCATTCCTCTCGAAAACGTCCCCTTGTAGGCCTAACAGTACTAATACTCATCCCTTTTTCTTCTAGTCTACTTCTTCGTCTTACCTTCACGTGACTACACGGACTAGTCCAATTACACTCAGCCCAAATGGCCTCCTGTAGCGCTATATTCATATCCGCTACAAAATTTCTTGTAACTGATTCTCCTACAGCAGCTGCAATTTCTCAACAGTACATAGGATGCTACAAAGACAACACAAGCGGTAGGGCGCTGGAAGCATGCGTTATTTGCAACGCACCAGACAAGTACAAAAAGAACTCGCCGATATCATGTACCACATCGTGTGCTGAAAGAAACTACTCGTACGCTGGACTGCAGGTAGGCCTTATAAGGTCAAAGCTGTTTTAAAGAACGATAGGCCTATATCCGTTTGCTTGCAGACAAGTTTGCGCTATTTTCGGGCAGTTGGCCTTCTTACTCTTCATCTTTTGTACAGCAATTTTGCACAGAGGTGGAAAACGGTGGCTTGATAAAAATGTCACTCGACAAAATATCATGGACAAAATGGCACGGACAAAATGTCATAGCGATAAATTGTCACCTGATAAAATGTAAAGGACTTGTCACAAGTAAAACGAGCAAATAGGTACTTATTTTAACAATAATTGAATATCTCCAGATCAAAATCGGCTAAAAAGTTATTATTTTGGGGAAATTGCAAGCGTTTTTTAAACAAGGGTTGCACGTAGTTTTCTTCTCCAGTGTTCCATAATTATGATGTTGCATGATTGCATATGGTTTCTGATCATCTCTTTTCCTTCATTTTACAACTCTGGTTGTAAATCATCAATCAACCCTGATTTTCCATTTTTAGTTTTTAGCCTTTTTACAGTTTCTTCTACTTCTTTCTCCGTACTGGAATTAGAGTTAAAAACTGTCAATAATCATCGAGCTAAGAAGCTCACGTGGAAAACTGCTGTGGATGCCTTCAGCAATTTGTTAGGATGTTGAAAGAAGCGTTGTTTTTAAGAGCAACGTTTGTTCGAGTCTGTGACAAACAGAAGGACTTTGAACTTCTGAGGAAGTTATTCTGTCAAACTATTGACTGAAAGAACAGCGACAATGTCGCCAGAGGAGTAAGAATTCCTGCAGGACCGAGATGGTTGATAAGTAATCTTTGTGAAGAGTGGGTTGAGAACTGAGCAGAGGCATAGACCGAGGAAAACCAGGCAAATAAGGGAAACATAGCGTTAACTATAATAGCAATTTTAAAATATGATGATAATAATTTAGAAAAAAATAAGATCCAATAGAAAATAGTTACCATCTAAGCATTTCATTCCATAATAAATGTTATACTCGTGTGATAGTGCACATTTTATTTTGATTCTTGTTTTGTTAAATAACTCAAAATGAGTGAGTTGTGTGATTTCTTTGACAAGCTCGCATAGGTATTATGTAGAAAGTGGTGCACTTATCTTAAAGTAAGAGGCTTAAAATCAAACTTCAGGTTTATTGGTCTACTTAGCTTCAGTGGCGGCGCTAGGGGGGCTGGGGGACCTAAGCCCCCCTACAAGAGGTGCAGCCCCCCTAAAAAAGGGCCATCCCAATTTTTTACATTGAAATATCCACGATTTTCGGCTGACGACTAAAAAAAAGGTCGTCAGAAATTTTGGCGGCGAAAATTTTCGCCGCGGGGCTTCAGCCCACCCCACGAAACTGAAATCCTGGCGCCGCCACTGCTTAGCTTGAAGCCTCCATCTCCGCTCCGGTGCGTGACTTTAGAATACACTTGACCTTCTTATATCGAACATGTTTCTATCATCTGCATCGGATCCATACTAATCGCCAATCCCTTCCTGCCAACTCTTTTTCTAGGCTGCCTTATGCATACATATTCACTAATCTGGATTACGCATGCTAATGCCAAATAGTAGGCATCCTCTATTTCGAATTAATCAATTTGAATCCATGCTTGAAATGCTTAAAAGAATGGTTGTCACGTTAACCTTTGGGCGTTGATCGCAGAAATTCGCATTCACATAATTATACGTTGTTTCAGTACTATTTCCAATGTTTCTGCGGAGACAGTTATGACAGACATGGAAACTCGACAGCTTGCAAACTGAAGTGTTCTGAAGGCAATGGATCAATATGCGGTGGCGGAAATGCCAATAGTGTGTACCATGGTTAGTTATTCATCACAGCGTTTCGTTAATTTTACGAGCAGGCTTAGGCCTATTTTTCAATTTTCACGTCTTTGGGAACTGTGACTAGCAGATTGATCTGCAGAAAAACGTTGACAAGATTACTCTTTTGGTTTCGCTAAATTGCGGCATTGCAATTCGCCTATTATAGGCCTAATACTATCTTGATTAGTTTTAATTATCTGTATTTATACATTCAAATGCTACTGCTTTAGTCTATATTCTCAGTCTCTGGCACTCTCTGCACCTCTTTCACTAAACTCAAGAAACCTGTTAACTTACATGAGCGTTCACGAAAACCCTGTCCTAGTGGCGCTTTTTTATTATTCCTGTAAGAATCAGAAAGATTTCGAATGCGCAATCATGTATACGGCTTTGACCTACACAATGCAAGAAATTTTTAAGAACGTGAAGCTTACAGTATTATAAATATGAAACAATCATGTGCAGATACATGATACTATAAGAGTAAGAAAGTATTTCACACGTGTAAAACAAAACTAACAAACAGCAAAACACAGAAAATGTTTCCAAGCAGCGCTTCCAGAATATATGGCTAAAACAATGCCAGTCTTGCAATTTGCTTGCTCCTCGCGATCGTTATCACTCATTAGCACTAGGTAGCCTAGATGATTGAACATGCGGAGGTCGAAGTTTTAGTTAGACCTACCGCCCCCGATCACCAAGCCAGTTTGCCTCCTTTGAGCGCCATCTTTCAGAGCAGAGTTGGTTATTCATCACAGAGGCGACCTTTAACTTTTTCTATGCGTAGTCTAAATGCCGTAAGTGATACGTGATATGCTACCTTTTCCCCAGCAAATGGCAGGCTGTCACAATCAGAGATAGAGATCCGCCCTTCTTGGCACCAGTTGTAAAACACTTGATACGGAGGCGAAAAAACTTCTTAATATGAAAAATAAAGTGGAGGCTGCATCAGGGCTATCAGAAAGCATCAACCCAATGATCACCAAGCAAAATGGCTAATTAGGCTACGCTGATGATACCTACTTTTTAATACCATTCTCAAGAAGTGATACTATCAAAGCCAAACTGGACCATGTAACTGAGTGGGCTGCGAGATTTAACCTGAGCCCGAATCAAACGAAAGCTCAAGATAATTATGCTTATCTGCCGCCCACGCGACAGAAGGCAAATCACTGGAGAAGTGCCAGGAATACCAAGGGTCCATAGCATGTTAATCCTGGGTGTTGTCATTACTGAACATACCCGCTTCGAAATGCATGTAAAGAGCATATGTGTCCAAGCTATAGACTGTCGATGTATACCCTGCGCATCACAGCAGCACATGGTTTCGCAGGATCAAAGCTTCATGATGTTGTGAGAATGACAACTGTAGCTCGTGTGTCACATGCATCACCGGCATGGTGGAGTTTTGCGGGACAGCAGGAGCGCAATGGACTGCAGTCCGTGATGACCCGTCTAGTTAGACAGCGCTACATTTCAGAGGATGACTCAACATTGGAACAGACATGTTAAAGGCCAACAGGAGCCTCTTTACCGCTGCCTTGACGTATTCGGGACATGTTCCAAAACCCGCTCCTCCCTGCTATAAGGACACTTCCCTATTCCATGCGCCCCAGACCACATGACCGAATTGTCCCACGGGCCGAAAATTCAATTAGAAGAACGTTTTTAATAAGAATATTTTATGATGCTTAATTTCATGCAAACCAAAGTGCGGTTATGCAGTTGGATTAATAAAGAATATACTTACTTATTATATGATTACTTCACATGTTTTAGCATTTCCTTAAATTGCCCGCATTAAACGTTGTAGTATATATGGAGGTAGAATGTGTCCAATTTTGAGGCATGCGGAAGTTTATTTCTATATATATATCATATCATATCAATATCTTTGGGCTCAATGCCCGTAAGACGGTAAGAGTCCGACGCCACTCTCTGTCTGAGTCTGTCTCGAGTCATAGCCTACTGCCCAGCTTCAACAGGTCCGGTCAGCGGGTCTGCTCCATACCATTAACATCTTGGAGCAGCTAGACCACCATGTCTGATTGAAGAGAATATTGGGAGAGAGGCATGAAGGACAAAATGGATCAATGCCCGTATGTGTCCCACGCTCTCCCCCGACTCTCTCCACTGGTCTGTACTGACCGGCCTGTGCATGTCAGCTCCACATCATGACACCTTGAAGCATTGGGTCGCTATGTCACTTGTGACGTGTTTTTTGCGGATTTCAATCGTCTTGGTCTTTTACTGCCAGTGTATCGCCACCCATCTGGCAAACCTTCCTCCTTTAGTCCGGGCTTAGGACCGGCACAGAGACGTTGTTGGTTCCCTGTGGCGGAGGATGGATGCAGTTTAACGTCGTGCCCAGGACTTATTTCTATAGGTTATAATTATTATATAATTTGTGGAGCGCGGTGATGTAGGAATATGTTAGTGGCCTTGGAGCCGGAAGGTTACGGGTTTGGAATATAATTATTTCAAGTCTCCGCGTTGTAACCCTGAGCGAGTCCTTCACTTCCAATTGCCCATGCGCTTCGGCGTGAAACCCCAATTCAGTGTTCCGCTGTATTCGGGAACGCCTCTGAATAGTAATCTTGAAGTGGCGGCAAAACAAGTGCGCAATCGTACATTTGTAAAATCATGTACTCAAACGACATTGTTTCAGTTTGTCCAATTGGCAACTACGGAAAGTCGTGTGCTGGAAGATGTCGCTGTCTAAACAACGAAAGATGTGTCTTCCGCAATGGTTCATGTCCGTCATCTCAGTGTCAACCAGGATGGACAGGCAGCAGTTGCAACATACGCGGTGTGTTAGTGCATGGCATTCCTGTAGATACAATAGTTACACTGAACATAGGAAATTGTCGTAGGTTTAGGCTAATTTATGGCCATCAGCTTCATACAGCGTTTCCATTATCCGCTGTATACGTGTCTGCATGTATGCTATGATTTATAGCACACTAGCTTTTGTACCCGGCTTCGCCCGGGAAATTTAGGGTTTTAAACACTACTCCACTGTGGTACCCATCGTTGACCGCTAAATTTCGGGTTTTCGCCAACCCTCCACCCCACCTCGCTTCCCCAAAAGCCAAACGTGACCCGCCCCTGCGGGGCGCTACGGAAATTATTAGGCTACTGGGCGGGTATGACGTCATTCGGACTGTAGGCTCTACTAAAGCTGGGCGTGAGCGGTTATATTGATGAAATCTGTCTTAAAACGCTAATCACTCTGGTTTTGAATTGAATTAAAAGCTGATAATAGTTGCGTTGACCTTATAATTTGGGTAAGAATAAATTGCGAAAATTTTGATAAACCGATGCTGTTTCATTTCCGAGCCTATTTTCTAGCGAAGAGTCAACACACACACACATATGGAAGGACAAACTTTCTGTTTTATAATTTAAGATTAATTCAATAAGGTTCGGAATTCACCTATAAAATCGACTTTTGTCAGGATCTTATAGCACCTGAGACATCTCTCTGATTTTTAAACATTCTTGCTCTCATTGCAGATTGCACCCGGAATAACGGTGGCTGTTTCATAAACGAGATATGCAGCGCCGTCAATTTGACATATTCAACTGTTTCTGTGTGTCGTTGTCGATATGGATATCAAAGAACCAAAGTGTTGGGCAATTGTTACCGTACAGGTCAGCCCTTAGAACTTTTAACGATATAGATGACGGAGAAAGCCCAGTTTGTTCCAATTGTAATTATCGTAATATTCGGATTCAGCAATCAATGTGCAATATTTATGTATAGAATTGATAATATTATTATAAGTTGTGTAAGCCTAAGTAGTTAGGCTACATTTGCTATAGGACTGCTTCTGGTTATTTCGTAGACATAATAAGTCTACTAAACACGGACCTACATTTTACCAGTTTTATATAGGCCTACCAATTAATTTGCAGTTATATAATATATCACTTAAAGAATATGCCACATTCTGATGGATAGGCTATAGCCTAACATTGGAAACACTTAAAGCAGCGGTTCTCAACCTTTTTAGTGCGGCGACCCCTGGGTAAGACTTCGAAAGTTGTGGCGACCCCTAACAACAAAATTGATCGATTTTCTAACTCCATCACTGCATTTTTGCCAGTGTCCATTGTTATGCATTTTCGCTTCATAATTCGAACTGCTGTTGGCAATTGTGTGAGGTTTCCGGGCATTTAATGGCGATTCTGCATGAGAGCTACCTATTCGGCAGTTTTAAATTGAAGTTTCGTAAGTCTATATTCATTTTGTGACACTTCAGCAACTCTCACGTCTTGTTGCTGGAACTCCCCATACCCCTCGCCCCATCTCCAGTATGCCTTAATTCTTGGTGTCATCAGCTGTTCTTAAAAATCACGGTTATGTTTCCAGCTAATTAGTTGTGATGCTTAGTATCTGACTGGCGCTTCAGTTTATTAGGTTGCGTCGATTCGACCGACAAAATGTCATTACAAATAAAAAGTTGTAGTTTCTCTATTCATGCTGCATCCATTGAACAATAGGCTAGGCTACTGTGAAAATTGGTCATGATTCTTCTTTTCTTAACACTTTTAGCCTAGCTGATTCGTTTGAGGGAGGCTACCAATTTCATAAACGTTAGAACCTACCGTAGGCCTACTTGTGTTCTTTATGAATGCAACGAGCAGGGAAGGGTTTGATAAGGGATATGCCCCATCGACATAAAGTTAATGAATTGTCACACTGCAATGGTGGCATTTTATACTGTCATCATGTCATGTTAGCGAATTTGCTCATCATTTCTTTGCTGTTAGTCGTGGTTTAAAACTTCAAAGTGTCCGTCCCATTATTATTTTTTTTAAATTTCCGCACTGTAATGGTTGCACTTTAATCTATCCACTGAACAAAATTACTCATGATACCATAGGCATGGTTTCAATAAAATTTATATCAATCCTCATTGTTTAAATGTTTTAATTTGCACACGATAGCTCTAGGGTTTTATGCTGGCATCTTACAAAATTCCTTATCATGGATAAACAGGGGATAAAATTGTATAAATTTATAATGATATCCATGAAATTTTTTCTGCAATATTGGGGAGATTATACAATACTGCAATATTGGGGAGATTATATAAAAGCAGCTCGGTCCCAACCACAATTATTCGGAGACCGTCCTCCTGTCTCAAAATTCTCCTCCCATATAGGCCTAATGGCTTTGCATGCTAGCGGACAGCGTAGATTCTTTAAGTAAAACGGATAAAAATTGTTTTATTTGTTTATAAGAATGGTAAAGTGGAATTTGCAGAACTAAAATAGCAAAAATTAAATTAGCTGCCGTCATCTATAAAATGGTTCATAGTCAAAGTATAAGCAAAATTTTACGTTGATATAGTGTAGTAGATAATAATATTATTGTGAAATTGCTACTACATGTTTACATCTTTTGCAAATTTCTGAAGGGCTCAGGCGACCCCTGGCAAATTGTCAGGCGACCCCCGTGGGGGTCGCGACCCACAGGTTGAGAACCGCTGACTTAAAGGAAGTTCAAGTTCGATTCTCAAATGGTCGGATTACCATTTGGACAGCCTTATGAGCAAACTGGTGGCCGAAAGATTGATGGTTTTGATGATCGCAGGAATTCGGGCAGAAGTTGAGCCTTGAAGAGGAGAGGTGGGATCGGATCAAGTTCGCATTGCTTGTCAAGATGAGATTTTTTAAGGAGTGATACTTCTTCTGTGGCGGGCAGTGAATTGGGAGAGATGATTGAGAAGCATGAGGAGTATGGTTGGGAGACGGTAGTGAATCAGCTAAAGAAGTGTGGGGGGGCTAGAAAAGATTGTAGTTTGAAGCGGAGGGATGAGATTTAATTAAATCTGAGAAGAATGACCAGAATGGTGACTGGACAGTTCGATATTTCACCGCTGTCACCAAAATGTGAGCTTATCCCTCACGCCTTTCCAGTCTCTTAAAAAGTTCAGCAGCGCAACCTAGGCCTAACCTAATAACTGTACTGTGGTAGCTAATGGCTAGTTTATAAGTGTCTAAAGTTCTTTAACTTGTTTACTTAAAACAACGATCGGTTTCTTGTATTCTGTTCTTCGAATCTCCAATAGTTGCAATCAACACAAAATGCACCAACAACGACAAACAATTCAATGTCACGACAGAAACGCCATCTTATTATCTCTTCAGTCTAAAATACACCTTATACACATGGCTGGCACTCCTACCCACGCCAATCTCACTCTGAGCGTACATCCTTCCTTCGGTCGCTCTGTCTTTCTCTCTGTCTCTGTCTCTCTCGCTCTCCGGCGATGGTCGCTCACAGCAACTTTCCCGCCACTCAGGCACCTGGCCTACCTCACCTGTACGCTCTTGCATAATAATTAGCTGACCATTATAATGTTATACAAAATTAGCTTACAACCATATTCAACGAATAACCCCATAATCAATGTATCACACTGATTGGACCTTACAAGCCGACGATATCTTCGGGTAGTCTATTAGTGGAATCAAAAAACGAATAAGGTTTCCAATGATCTCCCATTGGTTAACATAGTCGTATGTAATTATAAGTAGTAGTATGAGGACAAGTTCTGGGACAATAGACCAGCTCCCACCCCTCCTATTGTTCTAAACAATAGCCTATTGTGCTCCGACGTCGACAGCCCTATTGTCCAAGTACCGCACGCAATGGTCCATTGTTGACCGACTCTCGGCCGTCAATTGTGTTAGAAACCGGCCCTTTGTACTCGGGTAATTAGCATTTGCTAGCCTACGCGTCCAGCCATAATTGGCATTGCTTACCGACGCTCCCGGCCCTATTGTGCTAGTATCGCGCACAATAGCCCATTGCTGGCCGACTCTCGACCACTCCATTGTGCTAGAACCGGTCTAGTGTACTCGCGTAATTAACCCTATTGTGCTATTATTCCAATCAACGACTTATTGTTGGCCGACTCTCTGCCGTTCCATTGTTCGTGAAATCGACCATTGTCCGTGTATCAAACCTAATTACAACCGTTCGTCGCCAATCAAACCCCACCATTGTATCCAAAACGCGTGTAAAGTCGTAAATGGTCCAAAAAAATTCCAAACCCTCCACCAACGCTAGCCAATCACAGCGCTCGATAACTTCCTTTAGCAACCAATCACAGCCTATGTTTGCGCTTCACCAATGTTTCCAGAGTGCTATAGAAGTTTACAAGTTGGACTCAACGCTAGAACACATCGTCTACGAGTGGCGAAACAGAAATTTGAAGATTCAAGGGTCATTAATGACATATTGAGGTATTCATGAGGTGCGAGAGAAGTTTAGACGTCTGATTTATCATTCAAAATGCGATATATAAATATGTTCACGTGAATGGAATGGGCGGTAAGGGAAGAGAGGGAGGTGAAGGAAGGGAGGAAGGGAGGAAAGGGAGGTAAGGGAGACCGGGCTATACAGAAGTTTAAACGTTGGGTTAATCACTAAGATTATTATTATTGAGCGGCGTTATAGAAATTTGAAACTTTAAGAGTCATTTCACCCATATCAAGCAGTTTTTCGAATGGCACGATAGAAGTTCAAACGTTGTATTCATTGCTAAGATGCTCTGTTTTGCTGTGAGGCTAAAGGAATTCGACGCTTTTTGATCGATTTCATGAGCATCACCTAGTGTTTCCAGTGGCATTTTAGAAGGTAAACGTCGGATTCACAGTTAAGGCCAGGGTTTTCAATTTGCGCTACATAAATTTGAAACTGTAAGCCCCATGTCATACCTATAACATAGTGTTTCCAATGGCGCGATAGAAGTGTAAGCGTCATATTTCATTGCTGGGACGCAGTGTTTTTGAGTGGTACTTTAGTAGTTTGATGGATTAAGAGCAATTTCGAACATACCGAGTGACGGAAAAGAAGTTTAAACGACAAGTTCACTGCTGACTGCTGGCGCTATTGAAGTTTAAGCGTTAGGCCTATGTTCATTGTTAGGACACAGGATTTTTGATGTGTGCTGCAGAAGTTTTATATATTAAGAGCAATTTCAAAAGATATCGAGTGATGGAATACAAACTTAAACGACAGGTCCACAGCTAAGACATAGTAGCGCTATAGAAGTTAAAGTGAGCGGTTCATTTACTAGGACGCAACGCTTTAGAGTGGCGCTTTTAAAATATAATCTACCCGTTTAAGAGCTATTTCACACATCGAACAATGTTTCCAATGGCACGATAGAATAGGGTGACCGTTTTTTGGCCATCAAAAACTGGAACACTTTTTGGAAAACCGCCAATTGTAATTTCTTAACTGCAGGGCTACAGGTGTAGGCCTACTGTACACGAAGGCCCTGTCCAATAGGATACTCTATGTCCCTCACCTTTTCACAAGAAGTGCCTGGACGCCCTTGCCTTTCCAGACTGTGTTGGCCAATAAGTGGCAGGACGGCGTTCAGCTTTTAAAATAAGTGCATTGACGCCGTCCATGACCGTCCAGCCACACTTTACCATGAGGAAAACGGTTTGGGGAGGGTATGTGATCTCACCATTAGGTTTCGTTTGAATCTGAACATTACAATGGCAGCATTTTAAGTTGTCATTTGAACGAAACTGCTTTACTATTTCCATCCAGACATGAGTTGTCTAACTCTCTCCCATTACGACCCTGACACGACTTGCTGAAACCGATATAGGCCTAGATCTGGCGCCGCCACTGAAGTTACACCCTGATAATAATTCTTAATAATAATAATAATAATAATAATAATAATCCATAGTAATAACCTTTAAAAAACCTGGGGTCTTCTGAGGAGTATACTGGATAGAGATACTAACAGAGAAACTGTAATTACTGTATTGAATGTAAATGGTGAACAAATTACTGACCCTCAGACTATAGCAACTAAATTCAATAATTTCTTCACAGGCATTGCACAATCTCTTGTTAATAAAATACCTGCTGCAACTAACTCTTTTTTTCCCTACTTATCCCAACCCCTTCCACATTCTATAGCATTAATCCCTTCTACACCTTGTGAAATAATGAACCTTGCGCATACCATTCGCACTACGCATAGTAAAGGAGTCGATGGAATTGACCCTGCCATTGCCCTATTAACATTGCCTAAAATTGCAATTCCGCTATCAGAGATTGTCAACTGCTCATTTACCACTGGAGTATTCCCCTCTGCATTGAAAACTGCCAAGGTCATACCCATTCATAAAAAGGGCCCGAGGGACAATGTTTCTAACTACAGACCGATTTCTGTACTCCCATTCTTTGCCAAAATATTTGAAAAATTAATGTATGCACGTTTAGATAGTTTTTTTATCAAAAGAGAAAGTACTATTTCAGTCTCAGCATGGATTCCAACAGGGTCATTCTACCTACATGCCCCTTCTAAGCATACAAGACAAAATCTCTAATGCAATTGAAAATAACGAATACTCCCTTGGTATCTTCCTTGATGTAGCTAAAGCCTTTGATTCTGTAAATCATCATATTTTGATCAAAAAACTTTATAACTATGGAATTAGAGGGACACAATTACAATGGTTTGTTAGCTATCTTGAAAATCGTTTTCACCTGGTTTCTGTTAACAATTGCACTTCTGATCTACAACTCATTTCTCACGGTGTCCCTCAAGGATCTAATCTTGGACCTCTTTTATTTTTAATCTATATTAATGATTTACCTAATGTATCGCCTTCTATGTATTTTGTACTATTTGCTGATGATTCTAACTTATTTCATTCTGATAAATCTATTGATACCCTATTCGACAATGTTAATTCTGAGCTTCACCGAGTCGTTGATTGGTTTCGATCAAATAAACTTACTCTAAATTTGGATAAAACCAACTACATCCTCTTCAGATCCCATAAGAAAAAATATCCCAATGAACTTCCTATTCTACTTATTGAAGGGACTCCTATAACCCAAGTAACATCCACAAAATTTTTGGGCGTATACATTGACCAGCATCTAAATTTGAAGGAACACATCAATAATATCTCTAGCAAAATTGCTAAGACTGTTGGTGTGCTATTTCGCTCATCTAAACTGATTCCTGTCTCTATCCGGTCTATGCTATACTATTCTCTTATTTATCCTTATTTAACCTACTGTAATTTAATTTGGGCGTCTACTTACAAATCTAATTTTATCAGACTAGTCACCCTTCAAAAATATGCAATCCGTTTTATAGCTAATATTCCTCGCCGAGCCCACACCGCTCTGTATTTCAGGGAATTTGGATTATTAAAGATCGATCAAATTAGGCACTTGCAAATAGGAGAGTTTATGTACCGTTATAACCATGGCCTATTACCACTTGTATTTAATGATTTCTTTAACCTTACCTCTGATCGCCACTCTTATTCAACTAGAAAATTAACTGTTTATGACCTTCCCTACGCACATAATAATAGCCTACTCGTCGATTCTCTATACAATATACTGGCTCCCAATGTTGGAACTCTCTCCCTACACATCTTCATTCCCTACCTAACACAAGATTATTTAAGCATAAACTTCGCCTTTATCTACTTAAAACACTTCCTGATATGTAATTATGGTTAAGGTTTCTGCTCAGTGGTTTCGCCAAGCCCTTAGTTAAGTAGGCTATTTAGTTAAGTCATTAGTTAAGAGTTGTTTTTCTCGTTATATACAGAAATGTCGATTGCTTAATTTGTTTTTCTCTCTTCCTCATCATTTTTTTTATTCCTACAATTGAATGTTCTGTCATGTGTTTTCTTTTATATTTTACATGAATTATGGGTGGCCCTATTAGCGTGATTTTACATCCCTTCTGGGTCTCCCCTTCTTCACCAAATTATGTTAATGTATTATTCAATGCCATAATTGTATTATGTTTGTTTGTTGGTTTGGTTGAGGAGAAAAAAAAGATCTCTCAACAAAACTCACTAGCCTAAAAATGCTAGGCTATATAGGCCTGTTACTCCATATAAATTGACAACTTCTCTTTTGGTACATCTTCTGGGTTATAAACTACACTTTGTTCTTTAATTTACATAAAAGTGACGTTTTCAAAATTCCATTCTCTTTTTGTCAAAAACCGGGACAATATCGCTCTTTTGCTTAAGTTGTCGGGACACCGGGACGCACCACAAAAAAACCGGGACATGTCCCGGAAAACCGGGACGTATGGTCACCTACAATAGAAGGGTATACACGCACACTGCATGCCCGTACTCCAAACAATATGGCTCCCAACGAATGCACTGAAAATAGAGCGCAGCGGCCTATCGACGACATCGCAACCTGCATCCCAACATGCAAAACGCTCAGTAAGTAAGTAATCTACGCAAGTAGCAACAGTAAAAATTAAAGCGATGTGAATAAGAAACGCTTAATGTGACTACAAACTTTTTTTAATTCGATAAAAATATTTTCTGACGAAATAGAAGCGTCGTGAGGGTCGGTTAGGGTTAGTTTTAGGTTGAGTGCAGGAATTCTGCAGAAATTGAAGCTGGATTTATGAACAATAATTTTCAAAGAAAAATTGATGAAAAATATTTGCTGAGGAAATAAAAGCGGGATTGATCGATCAAATTCTTGCATAAACAGAAGCTGGATCGATTAAAAGGATTCTCGGCAAACTATAAGTTGGATTTATTAAAGATAACAGCGCTGCAACGTTAGTTCTTGGTGTCTTGGTGCCGATTTGGTGGTCGGAAAAAAAGTACCGTTAACGGTTAAGGACTTAAGACAATGTTTTAGAATATCCCAATAGCCCTAGACGTTAATTTATTGAGTAGGTTTATGCTCTTTCCGAGCGGTGATGGATTGGAAGCTTAAACATCAGATACGTTCCTAGGATGCAAAGTATCGAGTGGCACTACAGAAGTCTTTTACTGCTAGGCTAAGAATTTTCACACAGCATGATTAGAAACTTAAATATTAGCAGCGACGTAAAACCATAATTCAGGCCATACCGACACCAATTCATGCTATTCACAGAAAAATGCATAAAACGATGTCGTCATCACAAGCGCCAGCATTTATTTAGATCCGCAATAACTATAAAAATTTCACTTTAACTAGCATGTTGTACAGTAACTCTAGCAGTAAGCAAGCAAGTGAATAAGTAAGTAAGTAAGTAGGAAAGTCATTTTGTTCTAATCAAGTATATACGTAAGAATTTAGATATTTAGATTTAAGTAAAGTATTGTAGCGGAACTAGGTTGGGCAAATTACACCAGGAGACCAAAACACCACCCCTAGCCCGTAAAATATATCCGGGTCCGGCTTTAGCGGTTGACTAAAGACTAACCAGGTTAAGGTTTAATACACGTTTATTGGTTTCCAAACACAAGGCGATTAAGGTACAAGCGAAACAGAACAGAACAGAACGATACTAGAAATGGAGCCAAATGTGGACCGCAGCAACCCCTATAGTTCTCAGGGATCCCTCCCACGGTCGGGGTCAACTGTCCTACCCGTCAACAGTAGTCGAATCTCGTTAGTTACTCGTCTGTCAGTAACCGTATCAATAGTCTTCAGCCGGAGGCTGAGAAGGTAACCGTAGCAATAGTCTTCAGCCGGAGGCTGAGAAGGTAACCGTATCAATAGTCTTCAGCCGGAGGCTGAGAAGGTAACCGTATCAATAGTCTTCAGCCGGAGGCTGAGAAGGTAACCGTATCAATAGTCTTCAGCCGGAGGCTGAGAAGGTAACCATCACAGTCAATTGTCAGCCGTCGGAGGGTTCGAGCCCCTCTAATGAGAGTAGGGAACCTCTAGACCGATGCCTTGCTACAAGATCAATAGAGGCCGCGACACCCACTCTCATAATCAGTCACCACTCAACTCACGTTTTACCGTGTATCAAGTGCCAGCCTCTCTGGTTAGCTTCGTTGGCCTTACCAGGAGTTGGTAGTCAGTCCCCTCTCGGACTCACGTTTTACCGTGTGTCGAGAGTCGATCGATCAGTCAGCTCTTGCGGCTTCCCGAACGTCGTGTCGTCAGGCACCACTCGGACTCACGTTTTACCGTGTGTCGAGAGGCGGACAATCAGTCAGCTTCTAGGCCGTCCGAAAGTCTGTAGTCATTCACCACCTGAACTCACGTTTTACCGTGTGTCAAGTGCCAGGCTCTCTAGTCAGCTTCGTGGCCAACAGGAGAGTCGGTGGCGAACAGCGGAATCCTGCCTTTTTATAGCAGACAGAGCGCGGACGGAGGCAGACAAGCAGGCGGACAAGCAGGCGGACAAGCAGGCGGACAATCAATAAGCGGCGAGTCGGTGCATGCAGCGCACAGGCGGACGCAGCGCACAGGCGGACGGAGGCAGACAAGCAGGCGGACAATCAATAAGCGGCGAGTCAGTGCATGCAGCGCACAGGCGGATGCAGCGCACAGGCGGACGGAGGCAGACAAGCAGGCGGACAAAAATAAAGCGGCCTAAGGCTGTCAACACACAGTGCGTCCATGCAATGCATTAGTCCAAGTCTCTACATGCCTCCCCCAAAAGCAATCCAAAAGTCCCATTTTGGAGCAACTAAACCCGGCATTGCACAATAAACATGAGGGAACGAACACAATGTCCCAACCACTTAACTATACGACTCAATACAGTTTACAAGTTCGAGCACAATCGCAAAATTCGCAAAAGCGTAGTTTACAGCAAACTGTTCTCAATGCAAAAGAAATAAAACAATTCAGTGTCCATCGCACGAAATCGATTAGCAGCACTTATTAGAGTTCAGTTCACAAAGAAATCGTAAAGCCGTACTTACGACTATTAAGTAAAAGTCCATAGTGTTCGCACACGGGTTGCACCAAGTTCAAAACAGAAACGGTCGATTCTTCTCTTTCTTTTCTTTTTCGTAGTCATTCTTTAGTCGTCGTCGATCCAGATCACGTCCTCGTTCGACGGGGTCGTCGAAGGATTGGGAATAGGAGACGAGGGTAGGCATCCGTCGAAGACTCCGCGAAGAAGGTCGATGGACCAATGAGGATAAAGGTCCAACATCTTCTGCACGAATTGTTCGATGGTCATAGTTGAGGCCATCGTGCGACCCAGTCTCACGATACGGGTAGTCTCCTCCCTGGTCATAGGAGGGGAAACCGAATCTGGAACAGAGTCCAAAACCGGATCGGGCACGCTTAGCGGGAAGTCGGTATCGAATCCGAGCGAGACGTCAGGCTGTTCACCCGGTTCATGCGCACCAGCGACCGGTTCGGCTGCCAGGGCAGCAGGCGCCGTCGAGACGAGTCTGGCGGAGCGAATCCGAAGAACGCGGCACTTTGCTTCATGTTGCAAGATCCTTTGAGATGCTTGTGTCCCCGCAAAAACTTGACCGCAGCCGGAACAGCGACGAATCTCCTTGGTTGCCATTTCTTCAACTGACGCAGATCAGCGGCCAGAGAGGTTCTTTTATAAGCGAACGGGACACGCACGCGCGCGACCCAGGCAGATTGATACCGCAAGGCAGCCGTAGGCGAGAAGATGACATTGGCGCATCCAGGCGCGCTCGCACGCAAACACATGCGCCGACGAAAAGCTCGCACGCACACCCATGCGTGCACGAAGAGGAAACGCGCGCAGACAAGCGCGCCGAAGAGGAGTAGACGACGAGGAGTAGGCGTCGAGGAAGCACGCGCGCACACAAGCGCGCCGAAGAGGAGTAGACGTCGCGGACGTAGAGGAAACGTGCGCCGTCACCCCCGTACACTTTACTGGAACCGGACAGGCCGACGAACGGTCCGACGAGGTCTGCTTGAGACCGTCGTTGCTCCGTCCGAATCTGCTTCCGTTGCTTCTGTTGCTTCCGTTACTTCTCCTCGCGATGCAAAGGACCTGGTACTTGGCCGGTCGACGGCAGAAGCCGTCGCGCCATCGCGGACGTCGGTGCGTCGTCGTCCCGAAGAGGCTTCCTTCGTAAGTGTTTCTTTCCAGCGGTGACGCGGCTGACGGCTGGAAGAAGCTGTAGCGCTGTCCGTTGCTTCGACGTATGATCCTTCGTTCGTCTTTGCAGGCGACTCGTCCCACTGTCCTTTTGTCCTTCCATAGCAATGACGGAGCTTGTCAACATGCGCCACGAAGGGTTTAGCTCTTGGCGATTTCTGGAGAAGGTAGTTGACGGGGCCACACGCCCGCACGATCATCATGGGACCAGTGAAGTTCCGTTGCAGCTTCGGGCTGCGTCCCACAAACTTCCGTGGACTGAAGTAGTAGACCCAATCTCCTTCCTCGAACTTTGCAGGCCGCACCCACAAGTCGTAGGCGTGCTTGCGTCTTTCCGCGCCCTTTCTCAGGCTCTGGCGCGCGACGGTGTAGGCCTTCTCGAATCTTTCCGACAGCTCGGCCACGTAGATCGAATAAGTAGACTCCTCTCGATTTGGTCGACCAAAATCTAACCCATGTCCTCCAGGGTCAAAAGGCACAAGTCCACAATTCAAAATCGACTTGCAGGTAGACCGAGCGGAAGCGGTCCCATCCGCACGACCACAACTCATCCTCTCATGGACATATACGCAATCCGATTCCAGTGCAAAGACACACGCTACACCAAATGAGAGTCTCCGACAAGCATCATTTCCAGAAAAAGGACCGAAATCCTTCCGGGTCGGACCCGAACGAAACCGTACAGACCAATTTTCCTCCTTAGCGAGAATCACATTTGCAAAACATCCACTCACAGCAGGTTCAACCACTCCAGTCAACAACATCTGACCCAATTGCTCGTCGATAGCAGTCTGATGCGGGAGCGGCTGTCTCCGTAATGGTTGTCTCACGGGACGCGAGTCTCCAGTGTCGATTCGATGCTGGGAAATCATGGTCCGTCCCAAATCCTGGTCGGTTGTCGAAAAAATATCCTCATACTTCAACAATAGACCTTTCAGCCCCTCTTTCACGTCCATCGGAACATCCTCCGGGATATCCCTCATCAATTTCTCAACCAAGTGGTCTTCGGGACCTATGTGTCCTTCATTTTCCTCCCTTCTCTCAACCTCTACTGGGTGCAAGTCACTCAACATTCGGTTAACCGTCAACAGGGCGGACTGCTCATTTAGGTTTACTACGCGGATACAAGCCCTATCAGCCACATCATCCAATACCACCCTAGCCACATGCAAACCCGGCTGGATCTCTTTGGACTCAGTCATCCACGCCTGTGCAGCGGTCGACAAATTCCTATATTGCGTCTTGCATGGTATATCACACTGAGATCGAGGAAGTACAGTGGTATCTTCCGCAACCATTACTCTGCGGCACCAGAAAGAACCATTCCCTCGGACTAGTGGAATACGGCGACGACCAACGAATAGTGCTCCTTGCCCAAAACCAAGCCTACATCGATGCTTCCTTAGCCAGTCCATCCCAAGCATAGGTTCGCCTATCTGATCGGAAACGAGAAAGCAAGTATCGATGGAAAACCCTCTGGAAATTTTAATCTGCACATCCAGCTGACCCAGAACTCTAATCGGAGAACCATTCGCAGCCAAAAGAACTCGGTTACAAGGTTGGAGCATCAAACCATCAACATCAGAGGAGGGAACCAAGCTTACCTCCGACCCAGTGTCCACTAGGCAAGTTCTTTGCTGTCCGTTGATTTCTCCACGGATGTAGATCGCGTTACTCGTTGTACCGGTCGTTCGCTCCCTCGTAGTGTGGTTCGTGACGATCGGTCCATCGTGCTCGTACGTCGTTGGACCCGAATCGTGTGCGTCTTCTTGACGGTTAGGATTCCGTCTGCGTTGGCGGCACTGACGAGCCACGTGACCCACGCGTCCGCAGTTGAAGCAGGTCACGGGTCGACCAAAATTCCCGGGAGACCTTCCCGGAGACGGAACCGGCGGAGAAACTGTCGGCTCGGCGTCAAGACCCGTCCGATGCGAGCCTCGGAGTTCCTCCATCTGACGGCAGATCTTCCCTTCTAGATCCTGTTGCCACTTGCGTTGCTCTGCGAAGAATTTATCCAGTTGGGACTGAAGTTGTCCCCCGGCATCTCCTTCCTGTGTCACTCTCACCCGATTGGCTGGTCTCCGTCGATCTTCCAATTCCGACGTCTGCTGATAGGCGGCGAGACGTAACGCGGTTCTGTAGGCTTCGTCAATCGTCTTTGGCTCACGTTCCCTCACCTTGAGAGACAATTCCCGGTCCCGGATTGCTTCGAGGAAAGCGTCCTTCGCGACGATCTCTGTTGTCTCATTGGACGGCACCGGATAAGCGAGGACGACAAGTCTTCTAATGTCGTGCAGCAGGTCTCCAAGCGTCTCGTCTGCTCTCTGTCGGCGATAATACAATTGGGCCCGGAAGGTTTCAGCTTGACCCTCTGCGCCGTAACGTTGCCGTAATCTTTCGACGAGCTGTTCGTATGTGATTTCTGTCCTGGCTCCGAAATCCCAGAGCAACTGTGTTGCCGCCTTCTCTAACGAGCAGCGGAGGAAATCGACCTTATCATCTGCAGTCCATCGGTTGTGTCTCGCACACACGTCGAATTGCGCCAGGAATGATTCGAGAGATCCGGTTCCATCGAACTTTCCTGGTTTCATCGGACTCTTTCGGTCTCCGATCATGTGACCGACTTTCTCCATGACCCCTGTCTCCAGGACGCTGACGTCTTTCTCCGGGATCAGTATACTCTTGCGGTCCTTCTTCGGCGAATCGGCGAAATCAATCTTCGTCAGGAAACGGCTCGATTCGACCTCGTAGTCCACCAGGAGGTCCTTTCGTCGTCCGGCGTCTGGCGACGAAGTAACCGGGTAACCAGGAACAGTTTCTTCCGTCTGACCGTTCCACATCATTGTCAGTCCGTCAGAGTCAAAGTCTACCACCCCAAGTTCCAGTTTTGTCGAAGGCCAAAACCACCAAAGGAAACCAAGAATGACCCCACTTACCGGGTACCAATATGTAGCGGAACTAGGTTGGGCAAATTACACCAGGAGACCAAAACACCACCCCTAGCCCGTAAAATATATCCGGGTCCGGCTTTAGCGGTTGACTAAAGACTAACCAGGTTAAGGTTTAATACACGTTTATTGGTTTCCAAACACAAGGCGATTAAGGTACAAGCGAAACAGAACAGAACAGAACGATACTAGAAATGGAGCCAAATGTGGACCGCAGCAACCCCTATAGTTCTCAGGGATCCCTCCCACGGTCGGGGTCAACTGTCCTACCCGTCAACAGTAGTCGAATCTCGTTAGTTACTCGTCTGTCAGTAACCGTATCAATAGTCTTCAGCCGGAGGCTGAGAAGGTAACCGTAGCAATAGTCTTCAGCCGGAGGCTGAGAAGGTAACCGTATCAATAGTCTTCAGCCGGAGGCTGAGAAGGTAACCGTATCAATAGTCTTCAGCCGGAGGCTGAGAAGGTAACCGTATCAATAGTCTTCAGCCGGAGGCTGAGAAGGTAACCATCACAGTCAATTGTCAGCCGTCGGAGGGTTCGAGCCCCTCTAATGAGAGTAGGGAACCTCTAGACCGATGCCTTGCTACAAGATCAATAGAGGCCGCGACACCCACTCTCATAATCAGTCACCACTCAACTCACGTTTTACCGTGTATCAAGTGCCAGCCTCTCTGGTTAGCTTCGTTGGCCTTACCAGGAGTTGGTAGTCAGTCCCCTCTCGGACTCACGTTTTACCGTGTGTCGAGAGTCGATCGATCAGTCAGCTCTTGCGGCTTCCCGAACGTCGTGTCGTCAGGCACCACTCGGACTCACGTTTTACCGTGTGTCGAGAGGCGGACAATCAGTCAGCTTCTAGGCCGTCCGAAAGTCTGTAGTCATTCACCACCTGAACTCACGTTTTACCGTGTGTCAAGTGCCAGGCTCTCTAGTCAGCTTCGTGGCCAACAGGAGAGTCGGTGGCGAACAGCGGAATCCTGCCTTTTTATAGCAGACAGAGCGCGGACGGAGGCAGACAAGCAGGCGGACAAGCAGGCGGACAAGCAGGCGGACAATCAATAAGCGGCGAGTCGGTGCATGCAGCGCACAGGCGGACGCAGCGCACAGGCGGACGGAGGCAGACAAGCAGGCGGACAATCAATAAGCGGCGAGTCAGTGCATGCAGCGCACAGGCGGATGCAGCGCACAGGCGGACGGAGGCAGACAAGCAGGCGGACAAAAATAAAGCGGCCTAAGGCTGTCAACACACAGTGCGTCCATGCAATGCATTAGTCCAAGTCTCTACAGTATTACCACAGAATAGATAAAGCGTAGCCAGAAGTCTAACTCGAAGCTTTTACTGTAATTCGGATATTATTCTAAAAAGTTTGTAGTCTATGCACGTCGGCCATTTTAGCGCGTAAAATAATAATAGGTTACGAGCGTTAACTTTTTACTGATTCTTTATGTAAAAGTCGCTGAAAATTTAATAAAATAATGAGAACGTCTGGCGGACAGCATTGTGCAGCAATTGGATGTACAAATAACAGAATGAAAAAGAAATGTTTGTCGTTTTTTCGCTTCCCGAAAGATGAAACACGGTAGGCTCATTGCTCGCTCTCTGACTTCTAAAGGTGCAGCTTCTCTTGTCCATGCATTTGTAGCTCCGCCACTGGTTGTACTCTCCCAGTGCCAGTCCCAAGCCTGGATAAAGGAGGAGGGCGACACCTCCCAAGCTCTTTTCAATTTCACAAACTGTTGAAGACTGTTTTTTTTTGTTTGATCTCGGCCGGGAGCGCCTCTGAGTATATAAGTACCTTGATGGGGCGCTATGTAAATTACGATTGATTGATTAATTGAATAAGTGTTGTAAGAGAACAGGGTTATATTCTATAATGACTCGGTAGCTAGTAACTTTTTTTATAAATTTGATGAAAAATATTTCCTGACGAAATTGAAGCGGGATTTATCGTGTGAGGGTCTGTTAGGGCTCAGGTTAGGCATCGTGAGGGTCGGTTAGGGTTAGTTTTAGGGTTAGTGCAGTCATTCTGAAGCTGGATTGATGAACAATAATTTTCAATGAAAAATGGATGAAAAATATTTGCTGACGAAATAGAAGCGGGATTTATCGAACAAATTCTTGCCGAAAGAGAAGCTGGATCGATTAAAAGGATTCTCGGCAAACTAGAAGTTGGATTTATTAAAGATAACAACGCTGCAACGTTAGTTCTTGGTGTCTACCGAGTCATTCTAGAACGTCTACCGAGTCATTATAGAACTCGACCGAGAACAGATGTAGGGTAGCGTTTTTTGTTCTGTGATGTAATCCACAATCAATGTTATATTGTTATTTTGTTCACTAGAGTAAAGGTGTATACACTGTTGATAAAAAAATTATGTGGGTAGTCCCGAAGACTGCGTGCCCGTATACAAAACATATTGTTTTGTATGAAATATAGCGCAGCGGCCTGTCACATCTCACTATGTAAAGCGGTCAGTAAGCAAGTAATCAACCGAAGCAAATGGTGAAATATAATGGTAAAATAAAATAGTGAATAGAAACGAGAAAGTAAAACGATTTGTAAATGCAACGTTTGATATGATTGAATGTACCGACTCGGACGACACCTGCCTTAGTAGCTGTTCCGCCTCCTCTGATGCTATGGCAACCGACCAGGACCTCCTTTAGACTACTCTAGCGGACAGCCCTTTTGACTCAACGCTCGTGCATAAGCTGGTGCCTGCGCTTGGCTTTCAAGTAGCGCTGTAGATGTTTGGAGATTACGATAATCAAGTGTTTTCATGTTGTTGACAGGTGCAAGAAGTGGGTTCAGAATACGAGGAGACAAGATCTTATAAATGTGTCATCTGACTGCCTCAACAAAGGTTACGTCCTCTGCGCTGAACATTTCGAGGATAGTCAGTTCAACAACCGAGAGTGCAAGAATCGGCTGACGTGGAACGCTGAGCCAGCACTATTCGCTGTTCCGAATCCACCATCGCTGCGAACGCTTAAGAGAAAACTACCAACATCAAGAACCTGCCAGCCAGCCACAAAACGAAGACAGACGAACATTGGAAGAGTGGTCACAGATGAACATCTTTGGGGCGCTGTGGTGTAGTGGTGGCGTTGTTGCCTTGAAGCCGGAAGGTTCGAGGTTCGAATCCACCTCGCCGCGTAAGGACCTTGGGCAAGTTCTTCACCCAGAATTGCTCAGCGCTTCGGCGTGAAACTCCGATGCAGTGTCCGCTCTGCATTCGGGAGCGCCTCTGAGTAGTCAAAAAAGGTTTGAGGTTCGAATCCACCTCGCCGCGTAAGGACCTTGGGCAAGTTCTTCACCCAGAATTGCTCAGCGCTTCGGCGTGAAACTCCGATGCAGTGTCCGCTCTGCATTCGGGAGCGCCTCTGAGTAGAGAGTGCTTAAAGGGGCGCTATAACAAGTGCACATACAAACAAAACAATCTTGAACAAGCTGTTGGTGTAAGTGTTCTGTGTGCCAGAAATGTGTTTGGAAAAAACATTGTGCACAGCGGAAAAAATGTTGCAACATTGGAACATGTTAGAAGTTTGTATAGTCTTGATGCCAAGCGGAACTACCACTTAGCATCACGTCCGAGTGGGCAACACATTCATTTGACATCGTTTTCTAAGATGCGAGTTAAACTTGCTGCTCAAACATTAAGTCATTCTGTAGCTGCAGCAATCGAAACAAATTGTTCTAAATATTGGTTCATTAGGACCCCTTGCCATAGGTACAGCTGAATATGCTGAGAAATTTGACACTTTTTAATTGTTTCAATAGTTCTGAGGTGTATTGTACAAAAGTTTGCAGAGGCAGCTTATCTGCAAGATCAAAACATCGTTCCATTTTGCTGGATGTACAGTCCTGGTTGTCAACTTTGCGTGTGATAACTGTATCTACAGGACGTGATATCATTTTGCAAGTTAAATGTTTTGATGGTTGGCGAAGTAATATTAATGCATTATTGTTACTATGGAATGACTTATCATAAAATCATGGCTTTCGATTTCTTAATCAGGATCCTCTGGAGAACTTCTTTGGTGTTATTCGCCAGGCTGGAGGGCTTAATGCCAATCCAACCTGGTACCAGTTTCGGAACTCATGTCGCAATGTCTGCTTCAACAGTCTTGCAACCGAGTCATAGTGGCAATTGTTTTTCTGATGGTAATCAGCTATTGGTGACATTGTCTAAATTGAGCACTGTGTCATCATGTACAGTGGCACCGACATCTGTCAGTTGTCCTGTTGATTTTTCATTTTCTGACCTTCCAGAACCTAGCGGCTTGTGTGAACAAAATGCACTTATGTATTTTGCGGTTATTTGCTAAGAAAATTGTTTACCTGGCACAATTGTGATGCATGAAAAGCTGCATTTTCACCTTTCACTGCATGTTTCATGGTTGCAAGAGTTATGTATTAAAAAGACAAGTATTCTTCAAGTACTCAATGTTGTGTTTAATGATATACTATATTATGGGACTGTACTAGCTATTTGACCCGCTGCCTGTTGTTTTTATTTTGATTAAGCGCCTGTCAGTCATCTGGTTCCAACGACTTCGCTTTCATGGGCACAGCAGAAGTCTCGAGATTACGATAGCTATTCAGAGCATGACAGCCCCCCAAAAATAAAATCGGGTTCCAAGATGTCCTTTAAACTTGGCAATAACTCCTAACTGATTGATTTATTCTGAACATTTATATAGCGCTTCTTCCAGAAGGCTACTCAGGGGTGCTCTCTGCGCCGGCCACTTGATGTTAAGTGCCACGAACAAATATATTACATCAGTTAGTAAACAGTGCACTGCATAGTAAGCTGGAAATCACCATTGGGAGGCACACACACACACACAGGTGAAGCCAGCCAACGGATTTCATCAACAGATGACGTGGATGGATGCTCAGTCTCTGGACCAAGTGCAATGGCGTCATAAGGTAGAACGACAACAGGCAACAGCATTGATAGTAAACGTTCGACACACACGCATGGGTGTACGGGAGATTTCAGCAGTGGGGGCCAAGATTTTACTTCTGCCCCCAAAATAAATCCGGAATAAATGACTTCATGGATCAAAATCTCGGGGTGGAAAATATTTTTTCCCAGACAAAAAGTTGACGACTTTTTTTAGTCATCGGGTTGAAATCTTATGAAAAATACTATTTTGAGTTTTCTTAAACTAACGTATTTGCCCGGGTCTGCTTGCCCGAAAAAAGAGGCCCGAAATTTGGGGGCATTTGCCCTCCCCCGCTGTCCCCCGCTGGACCCCCGCCTCGTACGCCTATGCACCCAGCATTTGTTATGGGAAGAAAAAACTTCACAAGTCAAGGGGGGATACAGAAATTTCCGAAGGAGGGGCCAAAAAACTGATGACCTTTTTTTAGTCATCGACCAACTTTTCCGGGGAAAATATACCATTTCATCCGCCGAAAAAACTGATGACTTTTTTTTTAGTCATCGATCAATTTTCCGCGAAACATCCGCCGCTAAATCGACGGGGGGCCAAGTCCCGTACGATTTTTTAATAGGGGGGGCCTGATGTCCTGTTTTTCTCTCCGACTACATTTATTTAATAGCTTGTTGAAACCAACAAATGGTAGGGCCACGTCCCATGCAATTTTTAAATTGGGGGGCCATGGCCGGATTGGCCCCCCCTCTGGATCCGCCCCGTCACAAGTCATGTAGTCCTAGAAAGTACCCGGTCTGGGGTGTAGGCTATAATCCGTTTGCTTCGCTGGGGAGTAGGCTAACTCGTGGAGGACATGGCCTGATCTTGCAAGAACCGCCGAAAACAAGCGGGTATTGGTCGCCATTAAAACAAACTATCACAAGTCGTTTGGACCTAGGTCGTATAATAATTATTAACACCAGTCATGAAAGTCATTCAGTCCCAGGAAGAATAAACTCCACAATTAGCACCTAGATTAGATGATGCGCAACGTAAACACCGGCAGTCCGTGCGGTAGCATTGAGCGAAAGTTCACGCCCGCCGCTGGGAGCGCTGCATTCGCATAGACTATACTGGCATTACAGCGCTTAGCATTGAAATACCGTCCAGTTAGACTTCTGGCTACGCTTTATCTATTCTGTGGTATTACGAATAATAAAATTTGAAAATTCAGATGTATAATGCATAGTTTACACAACAATAATTGCAAGATTGTAGGCATAAGCGCTACGAATATTCACACAGTGGTTTTATATTCAGTAATGCTGTGCAGATAGTGAAAATGAAAGTTTTCAAAGGCGCCTGATAGGACAGCTTATATGGTAGAATTTCAAACTT
Source organism: Lumbricus terrestris (assembly GCA_949752735.1). Taxonomy (NCBI): domain Eukaryota; kingdom Metazoa; phylum Annelida; class Clitellata; order Crassiclitellata; family Lumbricidae; genus Lumbricus; species Lumbricus terrestris. The sequence goes on from OX457036.1 coordinate 84,707,369, forward strand.
GAAATTTCAATAGAGGATGGAAACTATGTTTACGTGGCAGAATCCGAGTTCATAGCATTCTAAGACGGTGACAATATAAGTTTTAAACTCAGCAAGAGTATGGATTTGCAATATTTAGCGCTTTCAGGACTATCATAGAGAGTGAGTGATTGAGAGAGTGAGTGAGAGAGTAAGAGAGTGAGTAGACATGTGACTGAATGGTTGAGTAGATATGTTAATGAGTGAGTGAGCGAATGGTGAGTGAGTGATTGATTGATTGAGTGAGTGAGTGAGTGAGAGAATTTTCAAATGTTCAAATTTTCAAGAATGTAAGGTTTCGAAATTATAAGAGTGTGCTACACGTTGACATTATTCTAGACATACATAAACACAAACTTTTAATTTGTCAAGAGAACACCATTTCAATGTTTCAAGTCACTCACAAGAAGTTGAGGATTTTCATGCATAGCCTATTACAAGAAACAAGGAGAGATGGGTTGAGAGTTTACTTTTGTGGTAATACGTTTGCGGAGAGAGAGATAATGTAAGAAGTGAGTGAGTGATTGAGTGAGTGAGTAAGAGAGTAGCCTAAGTAGGCATGTGAGTGACTGAGTGAGTGAGTGGCCGAGTAAGTGTGTGGGTGAGTGAGTGAATGAGTGAGTGAGAGAAGAGAAAGAAAGAGAATGATTGAGCGAAAATGGACGGAGAGAGAGAGAGAGAGCGAGAGGTGGGGAGAGAGGGATGGAGAGAGAGGGAAATGAGCAGAGAGTTTCCTTATAATGCATTATAATTTTTGCAAAACGCGTTTACTTAACGAGATTATAAAGGTTGAGATGCAAAAAGTGACGAGATTGTGAAAACGACAATAACATAAGATAGGCCTACAGGTTCAAGCGTAGGAAGATCTATAACTTTGAGGGTTTGTGAAATGTTGACATTTTTAATAGAAACAATGTAGGCCTAGCATGCGATGATAGAAACTTAGACCTGACTTTTCCATTGCGATTCAACATACAAAGGATTATACACGAGATATCAAGCGTCGAACTGCGACGCTTAATTCTTGCCTCAGCTCCTAAGACGTGCGACCTCGATCCTGCACCTACATTCCTTGTACAGGAACTGATTGACGATTTCCTGCCTTTCCTCACGATCCTATGCAACCGATCCATCAGTGAGGCATGTTTACCTGCTTCACAGAAACGATCAATTCTTCTGCCTGTATTGAAGCGAGATGGTTTAGAATTAGATGTTAGCGATCCTGTTAACTATCGTCCAATCGCAAATGTAACTTTTCTCTCTAAACTTCTAGAGCGCATTGTTGCTAACCAATTGATTGCATATTTAGATGTTAATGAACTGATCTCTTCTCAGCAGTCTGGTTTCCGGAGGAACCACTCCACAGAGACCCTTTTGCTCCGGCTTCTTTCTGACCTGTACTCCGCTATGGACCATGGTCAGGTTACGCTCTTGGCTCTTTTTGACGTTTCTTCTGCATTTGATTCTGTGGACCACTCCATCCTCCTGGAACCTCTTTCTACATCCTTTGGGCTGGTTGGACAGCCTCTAGAATGGTTGCGTTCCTTCCTCTCTGACCGCTCAAACTGTGTGGTTGTTGAATCCTCTAGGTCCCTCTGGGTTCCTGCTCCTTTAGGTGTTCCTCAGGGCTCCGTACTTGGCCCCTTATTATACCTTCTCTACGCGGCTGATCTTTGTCCTCTACTTGAGTCCCGGGGTCTCCTCCACCAAATCTTTGCTGATGACACTCAAGCCTACATACATTCTAACCCATTGGATTCAGTTAGCACTGTGCGCCTAATGTGTCTGACTGTAGAGTCCTTTCATCTTGGATGGCGTCAAATCGGCTTCTCCTAAATTCCAGTAAGACTCAATTCATTTGGCTGGGTGGCCGTCGGCAACTTGAGAATATCGATCTGCCTCTGCTAGCTCAAATCTTCCCTGACATTAGTTTCTCTTCCACGGTTCGTGACCTGGGTGTTACCCTTGACTGTGAACTCAGTCTCAGCCAGCATGTCAATCTTGTTGCTCGAAGCTGTTACTACCAGCTCCGTCAACTTCGAGTGATTGCACGCTCTCTCTCTCATGATGCGCTGGTAGTTCTTGTTCATGCCTTCGTAACCAGTCGAATCGACCATTGTTGCTCAATCCTTGTTGGCCTCCCCCTTGGGGTTCTGGGTCGGTTAAATCGGGTTCTGCGCTCTGCTGCCCGGCTCATTGGACGAATCCCTAAATTTTCCTCTGTTTCTACCTACATGCGTGATGTGCTGCATTGGTTGCCAATAGCCCAACGCATCCATTATCGAATTGCTGCCCTGGTCTCACGTTGTATCCTTGGTTGCGCTCCATCCTACCTGCGCATTCTTTGTCGCCCAGTCTCTGACATTGAAGCACGTCGGGCCCTTCGCTCTGCTGCGAAGGGACAACTGCTTGTTCCACGGACTCGCTTGGCTACCAGACAGTGTCGAGCCTTCTGGGTTGTGGGGCCGTCAATCTGTAATGACCTCCCCCTAACCTCCACCTCCTCCACCTGACCAGTCAATCCTTATTCCTTAAGTCCCTTAAATCTTTTTTCTTTTGACGTGGCTGGGCTGGGAGCGCCTCTGAGTAGTTTCTTGAAGGGGCGCTATATAAATGCTAATAATGAATGAATGAATGAAAGGATGAAACATAGATGACTGAAGTCTTTAACTTACATGTAGCGATGTTCAGAAGGATTTACAGAGAATTTGTAGGTTTTACATGCTATTGCAAATTAAATGTGAGTTAGTATTGTTTTTCGTCGTTGATAAATTAGAACATTCGAAGGTTTATAGATAAAATTAGGGCCTACGAGTTTTGGATTACTAAAATGCACGGTAAATCACAATCATAGCTATTAGTTTCTATAATCGCATGCTAGGCATACATTGTTTCTCTTAAAAACGATAACGATTGCGAGTTATGATATATTTAGGTGCCGTGGTGCTATAAGAGCCTACAGGTAAGATGGATATTTTAATTTGAGAGACGCTACCCATTTGTCTAAACTGCATTGAACCAGATAAACACGTTTAGACTAAACTTGCTAAACATGACCAGAGGATCTGATTAGCTTAAAAATAAATTGCAATGTAAAATGAAATTAGAAGTATACCAATAAATGTTAATTTTTAGGCAAGAGGTGGGATTATTGCCAACTTTAGGAGAATATTTGTTTTTATTTCTCGCATTTGCCACAGCGTCCCTTCAAGCTCTTACTGAGAGGCGCTCCCAACTACAGTGAGGACACTGCATCGGAGTTCCACGCCGAAGCGTATGAGCAATTGTGAGTGAAGAACTTGCTCAAAGTCCCTATTCGCGACTTCGGGTAGATTCTAGACCACCACTACACCACCGCGCCTCACAATATACCTGAGCACCTTTGACGAATAGACTTCGAGAATATTTTTATGCAAGCTTGGACCATGATTGAAGCTGTTAATCCGTTATCTGAACTAATTTGATAAGGTGTAGTCTCCTATTGACTTTAGAGTACCATTTCGTCATTTACTGCATGCCACACGTAGCCTACATGTAGCTTTGTAATGCATGTTGCAGCGCAGTTCGTTATTATCAGTTACATTCGCATTCCATTATGTTTCTTTATTATGCAGCAATGTTTCATCTTGGAGGCTTATTATTTTAATGTAATCGACTTAACCTATCCGGAAGATTAGTGCAACCATTTTCTTTTTATTATTTGCGACAGTTTATCTGTCAATAGCGGCTATTGACAGAAACTCATTGCTGTGTTTAAATGTCGATTAATTTTAGTTATGCTTAGAAGTGTTATTCAAACTGAGTCTCATCCTATATTAAAAGATCAACGAACTCAGTGCGGTATAGTGTTATATTCTCATTTACTACTTTGACTCATCCATAATAAAGACCTTCAAGCAGGTGTTTCACAGGCATACATCATCATCACCGTCGCTCATTTCTGTTTATACGCAAACGCCAGCAAGTAGCCTATGCTCGCCATCTAGGTCTACTCACCCTCGACTAGAACGCAGGGCCATCTGCATCCCGACCGAAGATAATTTTACAATTATAACACCATTTACTACCAAGCGATGTCAACAAATTGTTTCAACTAGGCCTACACCCATAACACCATTAATCTCCAAACGATGTCAACAAAATAGTTATTTTAACTACAAATCTCACGGGAATCAATCACTTGAGGCACACACTTCGAATACCAATAGACCTATTATATGTAATGAATGGTAGGCCAATAAACACTTCTTCGACCGCACTGCAATAAAACAGAAAGAAACTGAATCTGTTTTGACATTTGACGAAAGCACAAATGAATCTTGTAACGTCATGTGAATGGTATTTCTGAAGAAAAAATTAGTCTTATACTCTTATTGTTTTCATGCACGAAGGGCAGTATTATACAATGCTGCTATAGAAAATTTAAAAAATTTTACGTTTTGTCCATCTGTTAGAGTGCTCTATGGAGTACAGTTCAGTGCCAACCATAACTTGGAGGATGCTGGGGTGTTGACATTAAAATATGGACATCCACGTACAAAACGTAGGCCTACATGACGCAACCCAAATAGGCTACATCTGCCAAATTCTATACCCTTGTGAAACTGTGAATAGGTTTAACTTTCAATGATACATACCTAATTCCTATAGTTAGAGGTATCATTATCTGATGATATATTTTCCAACCTTTCGAAGTCTGCGCTCAGAACATATCGAGTTAATAATAATTATAATCATAATAATAATAAAGACGATTTCTATGGCGCCGTAACACAGCCATGCCGTTACAAGGGCGCCTCACATACTACTAACAGCAAGATAATCCTTACAAAATGAATAAGTGCTGAGTCCAGATTTGAAGGAGTCAACTGAGTGAGCCGCTCGCAAGGCGAGAGGAAGACTGTTCCAGCATTTGGGACCGGTGTCACGAAATATTCTATCCCCCCCTTAAAGCTATCCTGCGGGAATGAATTAATATATCCCCGGATTAAATATACCGGTAAAGAGTATCCGGGAGATTAAACCATTCTATCCCAATTATTATTGAAATTGCGTAGAATTGAAAAATTTATGCTGTGATCAAAATTTAAAATGAATAGCCTAATTGTTTTAGGTGTCCTGAACAATGTTTAGAGCAAGGTAACTCGAATTTATTCAGTGATTCTAAGTGTTCTTAAGTGTTCTAAATAACTATCATGTAGGAATAAACATACCTGTTAGTGTCATTGTTCAGAACAAAGCAGATGAAGGTTAATTTGCAAAAATTAACACATGCGGAAGTGGCATTTTAACTTCTCTTCATCTGGGAGACAGTGGCGGCGCCAGGGGAGCTAGGAGGCTAAGCCCACCAAAAGGCCATCCGGAGGCTAAGTCCCCTAAAAAAGGCCATTCGGGTTTTTGGATGAAAAACTGAAATATGTCCACCAGATTACTAAAAAAGGTTGTCAAAATTGTTTGACATATGAAAATGGAAATTTGCCTCCGCGAGGATTCAAACCCCAAAACTGAAATCCTGCTGGGGATAGCCTACGATTAATACTGGGTTTAGTCTACTCTATTTCGTGACACCGGCCACTGAGAAAACGCGGTCACCAAAGCGGCAGTATTTATTCAATCTAGACGTCTCTGGTAGGGGAAGTAAAAATCGACAGGAATGCGAACGAAAATGGTTCTATATAAGAGAATGACTAAACAAAGGTCAGCAGCTCTTAAAGCAGTGCAAATGGTATATTTTCCTGAAATTTTGGCCGAATGACTAGTAAAAACAAAGGTTGTCTGGAGAAATGATCGATCACAAAGTGTCGTCAGGGGATCAGCGGGAGGTTGCCGCCCGCTCAAACGGAGTTCCCCGTCCCGCTCCCAGAAACCAGGATTCATCCTCCCCAAAGCAAAGGAACTCTATTAAACACTGCCGAATGGGGTTCTCATGCGCCGCACGCAAAGATCGCTTTTGTCTAGCGATCTAAATCGCAACCGGGAAGCGGAGGAATGCTTCCCGGTGCAATAATCACGTAGATACTCAGGCGCGACTCCGTGGAAGGACTTGTAAACAAGTAAACAGTTCTTAAATTCAATCCTATGTGGAACATGCAGCCAGCGTATGACATCGCGAAGTAACGGCGTCAACGGCGTCACATGATCATAATATTCGATTGCACAGCAGCCTCACAGCGGCATTGAGAGCGGACTGCTGACAATCAAGAATGCACTCGGGCGAGCCGACCAGCAGGCTGTTATACGGGTAGTCAGAATTTCGTGATGAACATGGCTGACATACAGTGATTCACTTTTGTCAAAGCAGCGGGCATGTTCAATGGCCATGAGTTCATTGTGCTGGTAAAACGAGTGATTTAAGATCTCAATCAATTATGGCCTAATTAGTAATTACAACGATAATTATTAATAGGGCCTAACTATAATTTCGTTATGTAGCCTATCAAGTTCAGGAACTCAGTTCTGTTGCTACTGGGCTATTACAACGACTAGCTGCAGACGAGAGTATAATTAATTATACAAGCATACTTTGTTGCACTGAAATCAGTTTGTCCCTGTTGCTAAAGAGGATCCTGAATTGCTGACCAGGACACAACTAGTAGAATTTGTAACAAATGGTACTCACACCAAGCAAGAACTAGGCCTAGCAAACAACCAAAATTGGGAAACCATGTAGAGGAATGATGTTGTTTTACAAAGACTTAGTGTCCAAGGAACAAAGTATTTAGAAATTTGATAATTTAAAAGTTGAAAGATAACACTGGCGAGAAGTCATTTAGGCTATAGTTGTAGAAAAATGCATTTGTTCACATAATTATTAATAGTAAATTGTATTCATTATAATATGAGAGTATTCTATATTATAGTGAGTAATCGAAATTATAATTATGAAAGTTTGCCTTTCTCTTTGCACGAATATATGGACATGACTGGCGTCAAAAGAGAGGCTCAAACGGAGCACTCTAGCGTTACGAAGTATTTAGCAAACCGTTCGTATGCAAATTTGTTGGCCAACGCGACTATTTTCTGCTCATAATTCACTTAAAATCCAGGGATAGGCCTATTGATATCTTCAATTTCGATCCTATCCACCTAGAACTTTGAAACTAGACAGAGTGTGACCGCACAGCACACGCCCCTTCCTGAGGATTTTTGTGGCTGGGGATGAACCACAATTTGCCGGGTTAGCAAACAATTTCCGGGCAACGTGGTTACCCAGGAGATGTGAGGGCGGGGTAGAAGGCGGGGTAGAAACGGGTATACGGTCTGTGCGAGGCGAGATTGGGTGAGAGCTGAGTGAGGGCGTGTGGAGCGAATTGGATGTTGGGGCTGGATGTTCTGGCGGAGTGGGGCGAAAACTTAAATTTAACATTCAAATCCAGATAATCTAGAGGGTGGATGGGTGTGTGGCGGGGCGAGAACCCGGTACCCCCATAATGCTGGTGGCTGGGTAGGGTGAAAAACCAAAAATTTCCCGTCAACGCCGGGTACCCTAGCTAGTATCATTATAATTAGATCTATATAGATCTAATGATAAATGATAATGGCATATTATAAGAGTCTATAGATGTAATGCAATAATGTAAACATTAACAAAACTATTATTGTTTTGTCAAATATTTATGAGGCGATAAGTCATTTCTGTCATTTTAGTCGTACAAAAAAGCACTTGTACAAATATTAGCAGAAAATCCTACGGTCCGTAATATGATAGTGTCATATATCAAAATAGTAAATGATAGCATCCTTGTAATCCTATAATAGAAAATTATATCACGGTATATTATAATAGCAACTGAAAACCATCATCATTTTGTAAGATATTTCTGAGGAAGCCATTTCTGGGGTGCCAGGTTCCTCTTGAGTTGCCTATAGATTATACAATGTGGCATGGGGAAATATGGAGCACCAACTTCGGGCTTTAGACACAAAACTCTGTCTGCTCATAGTAAACAACTAAACATACTGCCTGTAGGCTTAACACGTTTATGTAATTGAAGGCAAATTTGCCGAGTTATGTTTACATATGTAGGCTACCAATTGTTTATCTGGTCTATGAAGTTGCCGGACACTATTCTGGCAGAGTATTGCTGAGCCGGGTATCGGGTTATCTGTTGACTAGGTCCATGTTATTTGTCCGGGTATGATGACATGACGGCGATGTTTTGGCAGGCAACGTTGCCTCGATTCAAACTATAGGGCATTATTAACCTATTACAAACAAGGGGACAGAATGTTTTTTTCAATATAAGTTTCGGATAGTTGATATCGGTGTGTCAACTTGAAAGTGCTGCAATATGTTTACTTGCCAAGGTCTTCAGATGGTCAATTTTGTTAATTTTATCTTCTGCGTACCGGGGGGTATTCGTTGCAATATAACTTCCGCTTTCAATGAAACAACACGATAATAAACGTTGATCGTCGGGAGCAAGTAATAAATTGAATGGCCTATAATAAATATATATATATAATAAATATAATAAATAAACAAATATGATAATTGATCATTCTATCATGAGAACTATGGTGCTGGACACTTTGCTCTATATGGCTATGTTTTTTAGAAGCTGAAACACTGATCATTTAAATGCATTGAGTCATGAATAGTAGACTACGACGATATAAATTAAATGAAAAGAGGATCTGCTCATTATTAGACCTATGCGGATCCAAGTTTAGGCTAGTGTGACGGTTCACGGATGCACAGGATTTGGTCATAATATGATGCGCTTCTGTCACAAGTTGGGAATCAATTTAATCAATCGACTGCAAGAACTATATTTTCACTCATCAAGCGAATCTCTTTTGGACGCAATCGACCTTTCAATACCGGAACATGCCGATGGAATTTGCGCTGAAATCTTCAACCGGCTGTGTTCTGAGTTGTAAGCATTTTGAAGCCGTGATTTCACTGTGGATTTTTATATGTATTTCGACCTCAGCAGGTGAGATTCACAAATATTATTTAAAAAACAATTTAGATAAACGATTATCATATAACTTTTAACCTAACATAAAACTAATAAAGTTAAACTTATTGCAGGCACTCCTCAACTTGAGAGAATAATAAGCTTCGTTGTAATAATTATAAGGACAGTACATTGTATTATAGGCATACGTTCTATTCAATGACCCAAGTTGTGAAATATTCGTTTTATTGAGCTCTTGTTGACATACCGCAGCCAGCTACAAACAAAAAAATAATAAATAAAATTACAATAATTCAGTCAAATGTGTGCCAGTCAGGGGCAATGGTCTGTAAATTCACAATTAGACTTTTTCTGCGACTTCAGTGAGTATTTATGAAAACTTGTCTTGTTTCGATACGACGATGTTTGTTCACAGTTATCATTGCTGTAATTTCGTGTTTAACAAAGAAAGTAAGCAGAGGCAAAACAAACAGTAGGCTATTATAATTCTTCTATTTTCACGTCGCCTTAAGTTTCCTTGATGGATGGCTACTGGTGAATTGCTGCCTGTAATTCTTATAAAAACAGAACAATTGCTTAATGAAAAAGACAACCAGTCTAACAAACAGATCACCACAATGTAGCCTAACCATACCCCAATTTATGCTTAAAGATAATTGTTCATTGTTTAGGTCTGGTACAACTGGATCAGTACATTGGCTGTTTTTACGATAATGGCAAGGCAGCGGATCTCATTCCATCGCCTTCTACTGACAAGAATCTTTCTATTGAACAGTGTATTTCCATATGCCAGACACATAGGTCTATCGCAACTTATGCGTCACTTCAGGTAAAGTCTCTAATTAATCTGTCACATTTAAAGACATTTCAATAAGATATAATGAAATATTACACGCATTGGCCAATTATTCATAGTGCTAAAATGTAGACAAATTCTTTAAACAATTGTTTGAAGTAGGCCTATTTTGTCTACCGTACATTTTAACATTGTAATTTAAAGCTATTTAAATATATTTAGATCTGAGGTAAAACCTACATTTCTAGGACAACTGATTTTCATATCAAACGTCCTGTGGTAATCGAACGTATTAATACTGCAAAATACCCAAGTCAGGCAAACTGAATAATGTGTTATTACAAACACGTTTGAAAACCAGATTATCAATACCCGAGGAATATGAATAATTTTGAGGAAAAAAACTACATGATCTTAGTATGCACAGCCGGTCGCTGATATGTTAGTACCGCAATATCGATAGTAAATTATCTCTTAGGCCTTGTCTAGTTCACTATGCCGTCTGCTTTGCTTCATAAAAACCTTTACCGATGATGTCGATCAATATATAATGCCTTTCACACCCCAATGTTATTGTCAGATTTGTTTCCTTGCTTTCTTACATACCATAAGTCTTTGAGCGCTTGTTATTTTCCGTATATATTCTTATTTTGTGCCACAACAGTCTGGGATTGAACGATTGATAGATTGATTTATGGTCAACCTAGAGGATCTAACATATTATAGCTCATAGGAATAACTGCAGGTGTGTGCAGATATTTAAATATGTCTGCATATAACTGTGTGTGCATATATCTATGCATGCATATATTGTATTAAGGAAACTTAGACTATGATTGTTGTAATTACTACTATTTAGGCACGTGTACTGTCCTGAGAATGCTGTACTTCCTTCTTACTTATTGGTCTTGTTACTGTGCTAGGTTACCACTATTTGGTGAATAAAATATTGGTATACAACGTGAACAACGGGGTGCAGTCTGCATATTGTCATTATCACTTTCTCACTTTCTTTAATTAATTATGTATGTGTCAGAGCTGCATCAGATCATCGTTAGGCCTACAACAGGACAGTGTTAAAACAATAAAAAAAACTAATCAATTTGAATATTTTATTTTATATTTGACTTTTTTCAATACAGCATAATTATACAATCTTCTGCTACTGTTAGTGGTTTTACTATTGTTGTTGTATTATTCAGAATGGCAGCATTTGCCAATGTCGGAATAATTACGGTGTGCAACTAGGCTTACCAGACTCAAGTTGCTACTTGAGTTGTTCGGGAAATAAGAATGAAATTTGTGGTGGATTCATGGGTCAACAAATGGCTTATTCGTTATATGCAGGTAGATTCTTATTAACTGCATCATCATCAGTCATCAATATCATTGGGCTCAATGCTCGTAAGAGTCCGACGCCACTCTCTGTCTGAGTCTGTCTCGCGTCATGCTGCCCAGCTTCAACCGGTTTGGTCAGTAGGTCTGCTCCATACCATTAACATCTTGGAGTAGCTAGACCACCTTGTCTGATTGAAGAGAATATTGAGAGAGAGGCATGAAGGACAACCTGGGTCAATGCCCGTATGTGTCCCACGCTCTCTCCCCCGACTCTCTCCACCGGTCTGTCCTGACCCGCCTGTGCATGTCTGCTCCACTACATGACACATTGAAGCATCTGGGTCGCTCTGTCACTTGTGTCGTGGTTTTTGCGGATTTCAATCGTCTTGGTCTTTTACTGCCAGCGTATCGCCACCCATCTGGCAAACCTTCCTCCTTTGTCCGGGCTTAGGACCGGCTCAGGGATGTTGTTGGTTCCCTGTGGCGGAGGATGGATGCAGTTTAACGTCATGCCCAGGACAAGAAATTACATACGGTATTCGTTATATGCAGGTAGATTCTTATTAATTGCATGAATATCATCATTAGCTAGCACCTGAATTTACCGGATTATGACGAGAAATATCTTTTTGTTGATCACGTCGCAAATATCAATTCTGGACGGTTAGCATAGTCTGCCTCTACATAATAGGCTATTTTGCTGCCGCATTTGACCTCTAACCGTGCAAAATGAGCGATAATTCAAAGCTAAGATAAGAGTTCAGGTAAACGAAACGATTACGACGACTTCTTATTGTGATTATGGTGTAGTTTGTCCAATTGGAACTTACGGTTCAGCGTGTGATAAAGGATGTCACTGCAAGCGAGATATTCCATGTGACCGTATGAATGGCAGCTGTCCAGACGGATGCTATGGGAACTGGAGTGGACCAGCTTGCAATATAATAAGTGAGAATAAATGTTGAAATATTATTCTATCTAGTGACAAATTGTGAGTGCGTTATATTCACCTTTAGTTGAAAACGATGGCAAGCGATTGATTTCGTCGAATTATTGCGAAGAAAACATTGAACAACAAATACAAATTCGCCCCACTTGACAGCGGTTTACTGTCAACACCGCGCACACAAAACCGCGCACACAATACCGCGATTTTCAATACCGCGCACCTTCAATACCGCGCACGATCGTTACCGCGCACGATCGTTACCGCGTTGTTTTGCGAATTTGTTCAATCCAGCTTCTATTTCATACCTATAAATACCTTCATCCAGCTTCTATATCTCGCTCGTTATTTTCGTCAATCCAGCCTCTATTTCAGACATAGAAATACCTTCATCCAGCTCTTATTTATCATGCTTTATTTTCGTCATTCAAGCTTCTATTTCATCTGTAAAAAACATCATCCAGATTCCATTTCTCTATGCGTCACAATCGGATTGACGACGAAAATGACGCATGAGAAATAAAAGCTGGATGAAGGTATTTTTATATATGAAATAGAAGCTGGATTGACAAAAATAGAGCATGAGAAATGGAAGATGGATTAGTGTATTTTTATATACGAAATAGAAGCTGGATTGACGAGAATAACGGGCGAGAAATAGAAACTTGATGAATCGAACACCCTCGTACGATAAAATACGGAAATTGAACAAATTCGCAAACAAACGCGGTAACGATCGTGCGCGGTAACGATCGTGCGCGGTATTGAAGGTGCGCGGTATTGAAAATCGCGGTATTGTGTGCGCGGTATTGTGTGCGCGGTATTGACCGGATACCCTTGGCAGCTATGGAAGGACACCGAGAAAACTACAGATTTTGAAATAGCCTATATAATTTCATATAAAAATCGCTGTCCATTGTTTTATTCTAATTTATGGTTTGGAAGTGGCCTCTATTCTCAGTAATTTTGTCTCAATCTTTTCAAGTTATTGATAGAGGGATTGTAAACGCTCGAATTAGCGGCAGCTAACTCTGCAACGTTCGCTCTCTGGCAGTGCCAGTCCCAAGCTTGGAAAGGGATGAAGAGGATGCCACTTATCTCTGCTATCACACAGTGTCGTTAGTCTGAAACTGCTAGTAATGATAACACTGAATGCTGTGAATTTCCACAAATACCGTGAATTGCCCGTGATTGATTTTGTGCCACATTTTGTAAATTGAAGCAACTCGACGTTCGAATTTGTAGACATGTTTTGCCTCATCGTCTTTTTTACGGCGTTGCATGAGAGACTATTGATGGTTCACAATAATATGTACCGAACGCTCACTATGTAACTTAAAGTAACACTACCTTTATCTAAGTTTTTGAAGAGATCACATTGATTAGGCTAGGTCTTAATAAATGAAGCAGTGTTGTCATGCAGGACATCTAAACGTCTATGCATAAGAGACGCATCGTTGTTTCTGATTACCATGAAAGGGCGCTATATAGGCCTAAATTCTGATTGATTGGTTCAGAAGTAATCAAAATAAAGCGTGGTGTCATGCAATGAATTAGCCCATGCATATGTACATTTTTACTAAATGCTACTCTCTTTTTCCAGTTTTTTTTCTACTATGCTCGCTCGCTAACTGATCTTAGGAAAATGTTGGAATCTGAATTGGACAAAATAAAGATTTTACAAATATGTTAAAAATAAATTGTTTGCTTAAACTGATTCTCCTACAGCAGCCGTGATTTCTCAGCAGCACATAGGATGCTACAAAGACAACTCAAGCACTAGAGACAAAGAATACCCGTACAGGGCGTTGGGATCGTGCGTTTACTGCAAGGGAGTAGAACTAATAAGCGCACCCAAAAACAACACACCAAGTTCATGCTCTACATCGTGTGCTGAAAGAAGCTACTCGTACGCTGGACTACAAGTAAGAAAGTCAGCGTTGTTTTAGATACGTTTACTTGCAAAAAGTTTGTGCTAATTTCGAATGATTGCTGGCCTTCTTACTCTGCATCTAGTGTGCTGAATTTAGATGACCTTGCACAGAGGCGGGAAACAAATGAGTGATTAGCAGTGGCGGTGACAGGGGCTTAGGGCGGGGGGAATAACTCCAATAAACAAGGACATCCGGGGGCTAAGCCCCCTAAAAAGGCCAGCGGATTTTTTACATGTAAAATTGGTTTCGGCGGATGAAAATGGAACATTTCGTGAGATTTCCGCCGAATGACTAAAACAAAGGTCGTCGGAAAATTTTGGCGGATGAAAATGAAATTTACCTCCGCGAGGATTCAGCCACCCAAAATTGAAATCCTGGCGCCGCCACTGGTGATTAGTTACCACAATAATAATAATTGTGGGTTTGTGATCCATTTATCACGCAACCTCGCGTGAAGCAATCCTTTCTAAGCGGCTGCTGTTGAAAGAGACACAGCAACTTTTATCCTTCCCACTGTGACTGTAACATCCGGTGAGCCATTACGTTTCCCGATTCAGATAAAACAAGGATTATAAGTTTAAAGAAATTGCGAACAGGTAGCACAATCTCGCTTCAGGTCTCCTGACAGGCAAGCTGGTCATGATGCTCTTAAATTAACATTGAAATAATAGAGAGGATATTATGATGCTAGCTAGATCGTTGGTATGATACTAGGCCTATATTTATCTACCATATTACAATATACAACTAAGCTATGATTTGATTAAGTTGTTAGCCTAATTTTAAAAAATTATTTTCAATTTCATGCTAAATTTCTCAGATGGAACTCGGGAAGCAAACAAATGATAAGTAGGATAGTGAGGTAATATTTAGAATTTTTAGGATGCTTAAATATTAAGTGATTGCAGCATAATATTTTAAGATACGTAATCCATAATCTTGGTATTAATAATAACGGTTTTTTCACACGTTGATTGGGTGCACAAACGGCATAGCCCAAGTCTCAAAAGTCGTCGCACCCCGGGTTAGGCATAGCCTAAATCTTAGATGTTACAATCTTAGTCATGAGAAAAACCAGAATCTACTCAACTAAATTGAAGCAATGGAAAAAGTTTCAGCTATTAAGATCATGTAAATCTAAAACTAGTGCAAAATGCAAAAATTTGGCCCATCTTTAGAGATTGCGTGCTGAAATAAGAGGAAACCAGCAAACTGTGGATAATTAATCATCGAGCTTAGAAGCTGACACGGATAAAGTAGGTATCCTACCAACAGGGCGCAAATTAAAAGATCGCAATCAACAGTGAGAAAATCAATAGGGTGCATGGTTATTAGAGCGCATGATAAAATGGCGAAAAGGCAGATATTGTAGGAGTAATCAAAAGGGCGCAATCAAAGGGGCGAAAACGAATAGAACGAAAAGCATGAAGTGCAATTTGAACAAGTCGGTAAGTCAAAGGGCGCAAGTTTTAAAAGGCAACCGAAAAGGGTAAATAAAGAGTGTTAAAGAAATGTTTTTAACAGGTCGGCGAGTCAAAGGCGCAAGTTTTAAAAGACAAAACACAAAAGGCAACAGAAAAGGATAAACAATGAGTGTGGTTATAAAGGCGAAGAACAATCGAAACGTTGGAATGTCAATGCGCAAATTCAAGCTGATATGCAAAGGACCAATAACGTTGTGGAAGGTTGGCATCGCGGCTTCTGTCACTTTCTGGGGGCATATCATCCAACAATCTGGCAATTTATTCAGGACTTACAGAAGAAACAGAGTTTAAACGAAATTAAAATAGAACAGTTTTTTGCTCTACACCAGCGGTTCTCAACCTATGGGTCGCGACCCCCACAGGGGTCGCCTGACGATTTGCCAGGGGTCGCCTGAGCCCTCAGAAATTTGCAAAAGATGTAATAGGAATTCTACCACACTATAGCAACTTAAAATAAATTTTCACTTACGCTTTTCCTCTGATTCATTCGTTAGTTTGCAGCAGCTAATTTCAATTTTTCCATTCAAGTTTTCAAATTTAAATTCCACGTTAACCATTCTTCTAACAAATTGTACAATATCTGGGTTGCTCAAAGAAACTATGCTGTCAGCTAGTGATGCCTATGTAACACATGGGCGAAGACTTGGATTGGTCCCTGAAATGTGGTTGGGGGACCGAGCTGCTTTTATCCCCCCGACATTTCTAAAATATTTATTAATATTCATTATAAATTTCTACAGTGTTATCCACTGTTGTCCATAATGAACATTTTCTTAAATTCCAGCTTTGATTGCTATGATTACAATGTGCAGTGGCGTAGCCAGGAATTTTTCATGGAGGGGGTTTTATGGCCGGAAACCCTGTTTTTTCGCTATTTTTTCTTACTTAAACGGAAAAAATAGCCTTGAAAAAACCTTTTTTCGGAGCCAATGGGGGGGTTTTAACCCCCGAAACCCCCCCTTGCCTACGCCACTGACAATGTGCAAATAAAAAATTAAACAATGAGTATGGAACATTTATTGAAATGTGAGGTCTTTCAGCACGGATATTATGAGACATTTTCTTGAGACAACGGCTCATTCCGAGACAAACTGGTAGCCTCCCAAAAGAATCAGCTACGGTATGTGAAATGAGTGTTAAGAAAAGAAAAATTATCGACTAATTTTCAGAGTAGCCTGTTATTTTAAGTTTAATTGTTGCGGCATGAATAAAGAAATTACAAACTTCTTGGCAAATTGCAATGATATTTTGTCGATCGAATCGATGGCACACAACAATAATTAAACTGAAGCGACACACAGATGCAGGAAACCATGACGAAACCATGACGAGTAGGCTATGTTTAAGAAAAAAGCTGATGACGCCAAGAAGATAGCCTACACTTGAGATGGGGATTTGGGAGATCCATCAGCAGGACGTGGCAGCTATCGAAGATTCACGAGCTGAATAGACTTTTGAAACTTCAACTTCAAACTAATGAATAGGTATAGCTGATTCTCTCAGAATCTCATGAACCAGGAAACCTCACACAGTTTCCAAGCAGTGTTTGTTTTCTACGTACGAAGTGAAATGCGTAACATTGGACAATGGTAAAAAAATGCATTGTGGGGGGAAAGTTAATCAATTTTGTTGTTGGGGGTCGTCACAACTGTAGAAATGTTACCAAGGGGTCGCCGCACTAAAAAGGTTGAGAACCGCTGCTCTACACCATCCATATCGAGGAAAAAAGAAGTTCAGGGAGTGCGCTGATCGGCTGAAACGAATTGTTGACGAGTATGGGACGCGCTCCAATCTGGACTACATAGTCTAAGGGGTATTGCCATGCACAACCAATGTTCAACTGACCATGTTTTTTTCTTTGCTCCTGAATATTTTGTCTTATTTCTCTACTTTTAATTCCTTATTAAATACGCGCATGCGCCATTTTGATTGCGCCCTTTCAATCATGCCGTCTAAAAGCAATGCGCTCTATTGATTTTCGCCCTTTTGATTGCGCCCTATGATTTGCGCCCTGTTGACAGTCAACCGATAAAGTAGTGTGGATAGCATACTTTCGGCGATTTGTTGTGGTGTTGAAAGAAGCGTCACTAGTAAGAACTAGGTCGTTGGTAAGCACGGCGGGCCCTAGACCATATGGCGCCCCAGGTTAAGCATACATTTGGCGCCCCAGGCAAAGCATACAATTGGCGCCTCCAGGCAAAGCATACATTTCTAACCCTCCGATCCTCACTCAATTGTTTGCCCTAAGTCACAAGTCTCGCAACCCAATGATGAACCAAGACTGAGCATTTATGCTCGACTGAGTTAATTATTTTTTTTAGTAGGCCTATATGATAATGCTGGATAATATTCAGTTTGGGTTAAAATGGCAAAAATTGGAAAACCTTTGTTAAAAAAGGAGCCCCTAGAAATTGACACCCCAGGTAACTGCCTGCATTGCCTGTGCCTAAGGCCGGTGTCACGAAATAAAGTCTGCCCCGATACAAAGTCTCTCCCCGAAACAGCGTCTCCTTCTGGCTAAAAATCTGTATCGGAAGACATTTCCTGGTGTAAAAGTATATACATCTTCGTGTTAAATAATTTAGCAACGTAAACTAACGGTATGCGACTGTAGCCGATTTCACGCTCAACGGGAGAGACTTTGTTTCGTAGGCGGAGGAAATGTTCTCTCCCCCCGGAGACTTTATTTCAGAATTCAGTCTCCGGTGGAGAATTTATTCTGGAACAGATCCGCCGGGGGAGAATCTGTTTCGAAATAAAGTCTCCGTGGGGAGACTTTTAGGGGGGAGGCTCTGTCAGGGATTATTGGAAATTCATTCCCCTGCAAATCGGGAAATTTTCGCAGAAAAATTTCAATCGGTTGCAAAGATATTGCATTTTATCCGGTGGTACTTTTTCAGCCACCCTGTATATTCACTATTGTGGATTATGTATGTTGATTTCAAAAGGGAGCATCTCTCTATTTTGGATTAATCAACTTATATCAATGCCTGATTTCATATAGTAGGATCATATATAATATCCATAATTCGAGGCAGGACTTTGGGGCCGGACGTTTTGGTGTCTAAATGGAAGCTGGATTAATAAAACTAATTCCTGGCGTAAGGGGAAGCTGGATTTATGGAAATAATTGTTCCTCTCAATAGAGGCTGGATGAAACTTAGTCTTTGCATCAGTAAAAGCTGGAATAATGGAATTATTTTCAGAAATAGAAATGGGTTTAACGGGAAAAGAATCACATATAAATGGAAGCTGGATTGATGAAAACTTATGAGTAAAATAGAAGCTGAATTTATGAAAATTATTTTACGTTAAATAGAAGTGGGGATATCAACAAAGATCTTCATTAAATTATGAGCTGGACTGATGAAAATCATTGTTATTAAAATAGAAGTTGGATTGA
Organism: Lumbricus terrestris; assembly: GCA_949752735.1. NCBI lineage: Eukaryota > Metazoa > Annelida > Clitellata > Crassiclitellata > Lumbricidae > Lumbricus > Lumbricus terrestris. Next base: position 84,726,212 of record OX457036.1, read on the forward strand.
TTAAATATAATTTTGCTTCATAGGAAGCTGCATTGATGAAAAATAATTGCTGTTCCGCTGGAAGGTTAATTGATGAAAATGATTCATGCGAAGGCCGAAGACGGATTAATTAAGATATTAATGATGCACTGAGCGAATAATCCGTTTTTGGACGGCGCCAAAATGGCGGCGGCTAAACGGGCGCGTACCCTAATAATTATGTATTGTTTTAGTACTCTTACCAATGTTTCTGCGGAGACAGTTATGACACATATGGAAACTCGACAGCTTGCACAATGACGTGTTCTGGAGACAACGAAACAATATGCGGTGGTGGATTCGCCAATAGCGTGTATCATGGTTAGTTATTCATCTCAGCGTTTCAATAATTATATGAACAGGTCTATTATTTTCATTTTTCACATCGATTGGAATTGTGACTTACAGACTCGTCTGCATACATATGTCGAAGAGTTGCATTGGCGGGCTACTGTGATCCTTTACAAATTTTGAAAGAGCATTCATCAAAAGAGCGAATTCAAATGGGCGCTTCTTATAAAGGCGCTTGTTTGAAAGGGCGCCGATCAAAAGGGCGCGCAAACGAACGGCCGACGATCAGAAGGGCCATCAATATGTAGGCCTATAATTTTTATATTGAAGTCTTGTAGTAGATGGAACTCCATAATAGTTGAATAACTAAAATGAATTTAGACTTAAACGGCGATTAATAGATTGAATTCTTCTACTAAAATTAATCGAACTTTTCATCTTAGTCAGTGTATTGACCTACATTTGGCCCAAAGTACCGTACAGCAGGTCGACGGTCCCGCAAGGCTGTACAAAAGTGTACATGGAGGTTCGAGATTTGGCGCTTCATATAGGCCTACGACAACTACTGGCATTTGCATTCGTCTCGCCAAACGACGTGAGTACATCGTTCGATGAGTTGGTTGACTCAAAAAGAATGCGGAAGATATAAAAGAGTTGTTGAATAATTCGTAGATAGTCTAGATGTCTACTTGGATTTGAGACGAGCGCGACGAGGTGGATGCAGTAATAATTTGTAGCCTATCGTTCCGCACTCCAAAATCTACACGGAAGCTGCCATGCATCTAAAGATAGTAGTTGAAGATGAGGGCAACAGAAGTAACATGGAGTCTCTTAGAGTGATAGCGCAAAATTTCAAACTCAGCTTTTGAAAAGTAGACAATCATTAGGCCTATATTGAATGTAATTAGTTGCTTTTCAACTATAAAAAAAACTTTGTTTCAGTTTGTCCAGCTGGTAACTACGGAAGGTCGTGTGCTGGAAGATGTCACTGTCTAAACAACGAGAGATGCATATTCCACAATGGTTCATGTCCGTCATCTCAGTGTCAACCAGGATGGAATGGCAGCAGTTGCAACTTACGCGGTGTGTTACCGTAGTGCATGGCATTACTGTTGATACAATAAATACACAGAATATTGGAAACTCGTAGGTTTAAAATTCTTATTATCAACTTTATACAGCGGCGTCCTTTCATCCGTTTGTAGCGTGTCTGCATACGGGTGATATAAACACAATCTCCAGTAGCCTACATTAAGAATCACAAGTCACCTTATAAAACTGACATTTTTCGCCATCTTAACATCAGATACATCACTGTTAATTTTGAAGTATTTTTGCTATCGGTAAATCGTCTATGGAAACTTTAAATTGGCAAGGTCTAGATCGGCATTGCTGATTTTCTACACATTCATGCATTGCAGATTGCTCCATAAATAACGGTAGCTGCTTCACCGACGAGGCATGCACTACCATAAATCTGACATATTCTACCGTATCTGTGTGTCGTTGTCCAAACGGATTTCAAAGAACCAGTCTACGAGACAATTGCATAGGTCAGTCCAAAGGACTTTTAGCGATTTTGATTGCGAGCAAGCTTTTTTTCCAAATGTAATCATCGCAATATTCAGATTCAATTAAGCGCTTACTATTGAAATTATAAGTTGTGTAAATAGTTAGGCTACATTTGCTCAAACTGTTTTTAATTTTTTAGTAAACATAATAAGGCCTGCTTCGAATTTTACCAATTTTAAATGCGTAGGAATATAATATATTATTCCTACAAATATAAGACTGGCAAAAGAAGGGGTTTGGCTGTGAAACGGAGGGATGGGATTTAGGTTCGAAAAGAATAACCAGAATGTGTCAGCGATAAAGGGAACTGTATCCTACCGGGCGGTATCCAAACACACAATGCCAAGACATAGGCTACATAATTAGTAAATAAGTGAACGATGTAACACCGTACGGTATTCAATGAATTACACCACATTCAATGCATAGAATGATTGGACCTTACAAGCCGACGGATATCTTCGGGTAGACCAATTAGTGGAACCAAAAACGAATAAGATTTCCAATGATCTACCAATTGTTAAAAATAGCCGTCCAATAAATATTTCAAATGATCATGTCTTTAGGCAACTATTAAACACTAACTTTTCAGTATGTGCAGATCTTGACTAAGTGGCTGCTTAAATAGGCCTAGCGTTTGAAATTGCAATCCGCGATTATAAAAGATTTTTCAAAATGTCTGCTTTCTTTCTACCAAAACGATTGCCCACTTAGGCATGGGAAGATAGCATTCTTGTATTGCTTTGTGGAATTAATCCTGAGCTAAAATGATTTATGGATTTTGATGCAGACATAGACGAATGTCAGCAAAACATATGCGACAACTCCACGATAGGCTGCAGCAATACACCTGGCAGCTTCAATTGTATCTGCGAAGAAGGGTTCTGGAGTTTTAACGGGCGCAACTGTTCAAGTAAATGTTTTATCAGTTGTCGTATAGGCCTACAATAAAGCTTTTCGTATATTATTTTAAAAAACACGCCAAACGTCGTAATGAACTCGGAATTCTAGGATGTTAATCTTAGTGATTAATATGGTAATAGAGGATACTCGTGTAACCTATATTTGCATTTTCTTTATCACGTTGCAAAAATATTATGACGATATTGGTTAAGTGCACAACAAACACAGGAAATAAGAAGTTTAGTGATTAATAATTAGCCTACTGCAAAATAAACTGCCAGTTTCAATAAGTTTCAATTGATCATTCTCGCATTAGGCCTAGGTCATTATAATCTTCAACACAGTAGGCCTAGATAGTTATTATATCAAGCAAAGAAAAAATCGATTACCAATGCTGTGAGGTTGAGTACTTGAATTTGAATTTACTATAATGTACATAAGCTTATATATCGTTTTTCAAGGGATATGTGCTATAATTTTGCACGCACACTTGGGCTACTACAAAAACATTGCATCTGCTCATTTGGATAGGCTATTAACCACTGTCAAGTCACTAGTAGCCTATGATTTCATCTTCAACATTTTTTTACTTCGCTCCTCACAATAATGGCAAAGATGATTTCATACCAATTTAATGACATGATACAAATTTCTTAAAGTTTAGATCAAAGTGTTCTGTAGTCTGTTGAAATGAATATTTTATGCCGTTGTTTAGAAGATGAACAACATATCACAGCAAATGCAATCGGAGTCGTAGGAGCAGTTGTTGGTTCTATATTTGCACTTTGTGTAGTTGTGACAATAGTATGTGCGCTTTTCTTCATTTACAGGTAAATAGATAATTCACTCGACGATCTTTTGTCATAGCCTACATAAATAAATACAGTCTAAAATAGCTATAGGCCCTATCAATTTATCTCTTAATTACCTAATATTGACCAGCAAAGTTTTAAAATGGTTTATAAAACTGATGGAAATACATGTTGGATTGTTGGATGTATCGAACGGATACGGATAATGATACCGTGGGCACCACGACAGCGCCATTGTGGGAAGGCATGAGTTTAGGCTACATGTAGAATTGTAGATTATATTTAAGAACACTCACGACAATTAGGCCTTTAAGGTTATAGCATCGTCTCAATGCCTAATTACGCCGCATATACAACGTTCTTGTTTTGAGATTCAATATTATTGTTTGTGCAGATACCTTTATTGCTAATAGAAAATCAGTAATTTCTAAAATTTCTGAAACCGTTGATACATAGGCCTAAGCCTAGCAGCAAGGTCATCATTGCGATGTTACTTGCAAAAATAGACTTATGCATTCTACACGTTATGTTATAAGACGCAGAAATGGATTCCGTAAATCAGATCCAAATGAAAGTAGGAAATCTCAAGCAACTGGAAAGAACATGACAACAAATCCTTCGGAAGGTCAGATTATATGTTTTATTAAAATTATCTTCATTAGCGTATCTACTGTATTTCATCATCCTATGATCATAAAAAGTACTTGAAGCAGTTATTGTTTTATTCTTAGTTTTCACATACTCTAGGCCTATGGTTTGCCCTAAAACAGAGGTCTCAAACACGCGGCCCGCGGGCCGCATGCGGCCCGCGAACCCGATTAATGCGGCCCGCGAACAGCCTCCTGGTTTTTGATTTCTTAAAGTTAGAAATCGGTTTAAAAGAATTTTCCAGTGTAGCGGTTGAATGCTTCTTGCCAAACAAAACCTATTAAACAGTGCTATGTATAATGATTAATGTAGGTAAGAATTAAGCTAGACAATATGTGGCGTATTGTAGATTATAATTAATATTACTTGTGGCATTAAGTTAGATAATAATAATAGCGCTACAACAATTCTTGAACATGCGCTACAACAATTGACTCAACATTACTGAGCGGCGGAAAGCAGCGTTAACGAAAGCAGACGACAGGCAGTCATCGATGGAGCTGAGCAAGGAGAGGGTCGAAAAGATATTTCGAGCGATGGCGTCTGTCGGCAAATACGGAGCCAGTCGTTGGTAATTCGAATATCTGGAACTTGATTTATGGGTGTGGAGAGCGACACGTTGTCGACTTGTCCCACTGTCGAACTTTGAGACGTTTGAAGCGAAGTTCCGAGGCGAAGCGAGTGAACTGTGCGAAGCAGTGTGACTCTTGGCGACGATTTGCGAATCGGTCGAACGTTGAAGTTGGGATCGAACTCTGAAGCGATCCGTGGTGAAACATTTGCAGCAAGACGAGGAGGAAGAATCGGTTGAGCGACGGGCGAATTCCTATGCTCGACGAAATCCGAGGAAGAAGGAGAAACACGCTGGGTTACTGTTTCAAGCTACAGTACCCATCGAACAAGCAACTACCGAGAAATCTGGACTGACGGCAAGTGAGAAGATCGCGACCTTCTTCAACTTTCCCTTCAATCCATTCCCTGCGGAAGTTGAAAAGCATTTCTACATCCACCAGAAGGACGATGTAGAAAGATAAGAAATACACATAATATTATTATAATTAATACGCCACAAATAGGTAGATAAGATTCTTTTCTTTGAATTGCATTTATTGACTGAAATGTTATTTTAAATTATATCTTTATATTAATCACAGTCTCATTTGTTCTAGGTCGTAGGTTGCTATTATACCATTATTCACCCAACAGCCTCTGAGCATAAAGTTCATCTTCAATATTCTAGACTTAATAAATCCTGAATATAGGGGGTAGTGACAAGAGTGGGTGCCCACGCCGGGATATTTTAGACAGTTGAAAATGTCATTTGAGTATTGTTATAGTGGCAAACTTTGAACAATTGTTGCTAGTGATTATTAGAGAGACAATTTGAACTGATTGGCATCTGAGTTGAAGTAGTACATTGCTTATTGAAAAGTGCACAATAGGTTGTGTAAACTTTTAGGTATTAGCTTTTGTGGAACTGAATTTCTCTTTGTAGAATTGAACAATTTCTATCTGTTAGAAATTTTTATAGTGCACGTTGTAGCCTATATTTGTAACAAGTGAAAAATCATAAGTAAGACAGTAAATATGTCCGTAAGTGATTTCGAAGCTTGGTTGGAAATTGCCAAACGGATGAACATGGAAGGGGACGAGACACGTGCCTTTGTCAAAGAAAGACAGGCAGAGTGGAGACAAGATAGAGCGACTGAGAGGGAGATCGCCAAAGAGATGAAATTAGCTGAAGCAGCAGCAGAAGTCAAGAGACTTGAGATAGAAGCAGCAACGAGAAAAGCTGAAACAGAAGCTGCAACGAGAAAAGCAGAGATGGAAGCTGAAGCAGCAGCAGAAACGAGAAAAGCTGAAGTACAAGCAGAAGCGGCAATGAGAAAAGCTGAAACAGAGGCTGCAATGCAAGCAAAGAAGGCTGAAGTGGAATTGGAAGCAATCAGGAGTGCTGAAGCAGAAGCCAGATTGAATCGTGAAGCAGCTGAGATAGAAGCGAGAGAAAATCGCTTGGCAACAGAAGCCAGAGAACAGCGCGAACACCAGCTAGAAATAAAGAGACTTGAAGCACAAGTGAGAATGCGTGAAATTGATTCGAGAGGGGAGCAAAACCGAGAGCACGAGAATGACTACATGAGGATCGGTGATGGTCAACAACAGGGAGATCACCGAGAAAGTAACAAAGGAATCAGAAATATCAAATTTCCTATATTCAACGAGTCCAAGGATTGTTTAGATGCCTACTTGTTGAGATTCGAGCGAACATGTGTAGCGTATGAAATCAGGAAAGAAGTTTGGTCGTTAACGTTAGCGAGACATTTGGAAGGCAGAGCACTGGAAGTATACCAAAGGTTGTCTGCAGATGAAGTGCAAGATTATGAGTGTTTGAAGACTCAGCTTTTGAAGAGATTTCAACTGACTGAAGGTGGTTATCGAAACAAGTTCAAAACCAGTAAAATGGAATCAGGAGAGACACCTTCTAGTTTTGTGCATAGATTGAGGAGGTACATGCAGCAATGGTTAGCACAAGCGGGATTTGAAAGAACTTACGAAGGAGTGGAAGATCTTTTGTTGAAAGATCAGTTTTACCTGACATGCAGTGCTGAACTTCGTATGTTCATAAAAGAGAAAGGTAAGATGAGTTTGAAGGATATGTTGGTTTGTGCGGAATCACACATTGAAGCGCACGGTTATAAATACAGCGAGCAGTCTGCAAAACCAGATGTGAAATTTCATAGCGACAGGTTGAACGGTAGACCGTTTGAACACAGACCCAAGGAACAGTCTGGGTACAACCTGAACAGGAGTAGAAGCGATGTGAAGATAAATCAGGGTACACATCAAAACCGAGGATTCAGCAGGGAAAGAGAAATTGCAACTGGACATAAGATTACTTGTTTTTTCTGTGGAGAACAGAACCATAAGGCATATCAATGCCCAAAGAAAAACAGGGGTACATTTAAACACACTGCAGCAGCAGTACAAATATTCGAAAGTCGAGCACACTTGGTTAAGCCAGAAAGTGAAATACAGAGAGTGGTTGAAGTTACAAGAGGAGAACAACAGATGAAACAGGGTGAACATAGTAAAATACCACCAATGTACATGGCAGCCAGTGCAATGGTGATAAAAGACAATGATGGATGTATTAGTCTTGAAGACAAGAGTGAATACCAAGTAACAGTTAACGGAAACTTAGTGGGATGCTTATACGACACAGGTGCGAGTTGCTGTATCGTAAAACGTTCTTTGATAAATGAAGAAGCATTGACTGGTGAAGAAACGCATTGTGTTTTAGTTGACGGAAGTTTAAGATGTTTCCCGTTGGCTAAAGTGTACATAGAGAGTGAACACTTTAATGGTGAAGTACAAGCGATGGTGATGGAACAGCCGATAAAACCAGTAATAATTGGGAAAATCAAAGGATTGAAGTACATGGTTAAAGATGAGAGAACTGAGAATGTGACAAATCCTGAGCCAAAAGAAATAAATGAGAATAGTACTGAAGTGGAAAACAAAGGAATATTGATTAGAAAAACAGGACACGAAGAAAGACCTGTTGGTGCAAAGAAAACAGTGAGATTTTATGACAATGCGATAAGGAATCAAGATGAAAAATTAATGACAGTAGCAGTTGTGGAAACAAGAGCAGAAGCTAAAAAGGTAGCCAAATATAGACCATTAAAAGTTGAGGAGATGCCGAACTTGAATGTGTCAGTAAAGGAGATACAGGAGTTGCAGAGTCAAGATGAAACAATGACAAAACAAATGGAAAGAGCAATTGAATGGGATGATAATGAAGACAACATAGAAGATAATCCATATGTGATAAAGAAGGGATTGTTGTATAAAAGATACAAAGAAGCACAGAAAGATGAGGTGAAATGGCAACTAATGGTACCTAAACCATTGAGGGATAAAGTGTTAGCCGTAGCACACAATTCATTGTTGTCGGCTCATCTAGGAATGAGGAAAACACACGATAAGATTCTGAATGAATTCTATTGGCCTGGAATAGGACAAGATATACGGAGATATGTGTTGAGTTGTGACATTTGTCAAAAATCAGTTGACAAGAAGGTGAACCACAAGGCGCCTATGGGTCATCTACCTGTATTAGATGTACCATTCAAACACATATGCATAGACATAATCGGAGAAGTTAACCCTATGTCTGCAAGGGGTTACCGATATATATTGACCATCATAGATTTGAGTACAAGGTATCCGGAAGCTATTCCATTGAAAGGAATTAGTACTGAGGAAGTTGCAGAAGCTTTGTTTGGATTCTATTGTCGTATGGGAGTGCCACAGAAGATCCATACTGATCGTGGAAGCCAGTTCACTTCTGAACTCATGGCTGAAGTAAATAAGATGCTATTGATAAAACACACCATGACTAGTCCATACCATGCAATGGGCAATGGATGTGTGGAAAGACTTAACGGAACCATCAAAGCGACGTTGAGGAAGTTGATTGGTGAACAAGCGAAAGAATGGGATCGATATATAGCTCCATTACTGTTTGCGTTGAGAGACACAGTACATGAGAGTCACGGTTTCACACCATTCGAACTAATATTCGGTAGGTCGTGCAGAGGACCAGTGCAAATATTAAAGGAGTTATGGACCAATGAGACAGTGGAAGAAGAAGTGAAAGACGTGTATACGTATATGCAGGATTTAAGAGAAAGGATTGAGGAGACTTGTGATATGGCACAGAAGGCGATACACAAGGCGAATGCTAAAAACAAGAAATATTATGACAGGAAAGCGAGATACCGGAAGTTGGAAATAGGCGATAAGGTGTTGTTACTATTGCCTAGTTGTAAGAACAAGATGTTAGTAAAGTGGCAAGGGCCATATGTTGTGAGAGAGAAGATTGGAGACTATGACTACAGAGTTGAAATCGAGAAAGGAAAGATAAAGACATATCACATCAATATATTGAAGAAATATCACGAAAGAGAAGATGCCGAGACTGTAGCATACATTTCAGCAGTGGTATATGATGGAAAAGTAGGAGAAGATGAAGAAGAAGAGATATTGGATTTGTATGTGGGTGAACAAACAGAGACCTATGAAGATGTAGATATAAATCCTAATTTGGATGAAGAACAAAAAGGAGAAATGAGGAAACTATTGAAGAAATATGAAGACATTTTCACAGACAAGCCTGGGAGAACAGACTTGGTGAAGCATGAAATACATTTGACGAGTGAAGAGCCAGTAAGACAAAGAGCGTATCCAACACCATACCATTTGCAAAAAGAAATAGATAAGGAGATTCAAACGATGTTGGACAATAAGGTGATAGAAAGATCAGAGGCAGCTTATGCAGCACCGCTGGTGGTTGTCAAGAAATCAGACGGAAGTAATAGACTGTGTTGCAATTACAAACAGCTAAACAAATTGACAATATTTGATCCTGAGCCTATGATGACAAACGAAGATATTTTTAATAAGTTGAGTGGGAGTAGAATCTACAGCAAGTTCGATTTCTGCAAGGGTTATTGGCAGATCCCTATGAGTCCAGAATCGAAAGACTACACTACATTCGTATGTGCCAATGGAATATACAAATTCAATGTTATGCCATTTGGATTGATTAACAGTGCGTCCAGTTATAACCGATTAATTAGGAAGATTCTTCACGGAACAGAAAATCTTGAAAGTTATGTCGACGATATACTAGCGCATAATAAAGGATGGAGAGAACACTTGAAGACATTGGAGATATTTTTCGAAAGAGTCAGACAAGCGAATTTGACATTGAAGCCAAAGAAGTGTTCTATAGGATATGAAAAGATTGACTTTTTGGGACATACATTGAACAAGGATGACATAAGTCCAAAGGATAAATCAGTTGATAAAATAGTAGACATGCCACGTCCAAAGACAAAGAAACAAGTCAGGAGTTTTCTTGGAGCGATAAACTATTATCGTAAGTTCATACCACACTGTGCAGAGATCATGGCACCGTTGAGCGATTTGACAAAGAAGATGGCACCTGGAGTAGTTGAATGGAACGAAGAACTGGAAGCTAGTTTTACGATGTTGAAGAACGAATTGGCAAAGGAACCAATTCTGAAATTACCAAACCTGGAGAAAGAGTTTATTCTTCAGACGGATGCAAGTGGAAACGGAGTAGGTTGTGTAATAATGCAGCAATACGAGGGGATGAATCATCCCATAGCGTATGCCAGCAGGAAACTCTTGGAACGTGAGAGAAGGTATTCAGTAGAGGAAAGGGAATGCTTATCGATCATGTGGGGAGTTAGTAGGTTCGATCGATACCTTTGTGGAAAGAAATTCATAATCGAGACAGATCATTGCGGCTTGCAATACATGAGAGAGAATAGGATGAAAAATGCAAGGGTGATGAGATGGAGTTTGGCACTCCAAAATTATTCTTTTAGCATAAGATACATCAAGGGGTCCAACAATGTCATGTCCGACTACCTGAGTAGAGGATTAGAGTAGAGTAGGATGTAATAAGGTAGATGTATAGTTGTAAATAAGTAAGTGAAGTATAGTAGTTATGCATGATATCTAAAGTAAGTTAAAGAAGTTTATTAGGTTAGTTTGTCAAGTAGGTGAGTTTGATAAAGCCTGTAAACAGACTTTTGAAGGAGGGGCATTTGTAGCGGTTGAATGCTTCTTGCCAAACAAAACCTATTAAACAGTGCTATGTATAATGATTAATGTAGGTAAGAATTAAGCTAGACAATATGTGGCGTATTGTAGATTATAATTAATATTACTTGTGGCATTAAGTTAGATAATAATAATAGCGCTACAACAATTCTTGAACATGCGCTACAACAATTGACTCAACATTACTGAGCGGCGGAAAGCAGCGTTAACGAAAGCAGACGACAGGCAGTCATCGATGGAGCTGAGCAAGGAGAGGGTCGAAAAGATATTTCGAGCGATGGCGTCTGTCGGCAAATACGGAGCCAGTCGTTGGTAATTCGAATATCTGGAACTTGATTTATGGGTGTGGAGAGCGACACGTTGTCGACTTGTCCCACTGTCGAACTTTGAGACGTTTGAAGCGAAGTTCCGAGGCGAAGCGAGTGAACTGTGCGAAGCAGTGTGACTCTTGGCGACGATTTGCGAATCGGTCGAACGTTGAAGTTGGGATCGAACTCTGAAGCGATCCGTGGTGAAACATTTGCAGCAAGACGAGGAGGAAGAATCGGTTGAGCGACGGGCGAATTCCTATGCTCGACGAAATCCGAGGAAGAAGGAGAAACACGCTGGGTTACTGTTTCAAGCTACAGTACCCATCGAACAAGCAACTACCGAGAAATCTGGACTGACGGCAAGTGAGAAGATCGCGACCTTCTTCAACTTTCCCTTCAATCCATTCCCTGCGGAAGTTGAAAAGCATTTCTACATCCACCAGAAGGACGATGTAGAAAGATAAGAAATACACATAATATTATTATAATTAATACGCCACAAATAGGTAGATAAGATTCTTTTCTTTGAATTGCATTTATTGACTGAAATGTTATTTTAAATTATATCTTTATATTAATCACAGTCTCATTTGTTCTAGGTCGTAGGTTGCTATTATACCATTATTCACCCAACAGCCTCTGAGCATAAAGTTCATCTTCAATATTCTAGACTTAATAAATCCTGAATATAGGGGGTAGTGACAAGAGTTCCTTTACGATTTTAACCAACGTTTAAACTGCTTTCTACTCCTTTTGCTGTGGACATTGAGTCCCCAACACCAGATTATAGGCATTATATGCGGATGGAATTAGTGGACCTTCAGTGCGATGCAACGCCGAAGCAGAAGTAGGCCTATGCTACAGCGAAGTTTTATGCCGGTGTAAAGGTTTCAGATTACCCCTCCTAAACATTACCCCCTCTGAAAACTGTAAATTGCATCAATCATCGCATTTATTGCACTAAAAAAATCGGAAAAATCATCCCGCTTCTTGTTTTGGCCTGAAGATTTTCATCCGTCATCCCACTTCGTGGTTTGTTATCAATAATTTTCATCTGTAACTAAAATACTAATCGCCGCTGAAGTTACAATGGAGAAAATGGCTTCGAGGCTATTATTTTTTACGAAGTGGGATGACGGATCGTATTCTTCAGACCAAAACAAGAAGCGGGATGATTTTTCTGATTTTATTAGTGCAATAAATGCGTTGATTGATGCAAATCTAGTTTCCGGGGGTAATCTGAAACCGGTTTCAAGTTACCGGGGGGTAATGTTTAGGAGGGGGTAATTTGAAACCTTTACACCGGTGCCGCAAATAGAGTATCTCCGACGATTCTCCGTAATAATTGTATCTCCCCAGGTGATGAGAAGTTGAAAAATGTCACTTCCGCGTGTGTTTATTTTTGCAAATTAACTTCCATTTGCTTGATTTTGAACAATGACACTAACAGGTAGGCCCTATGTTTATTGCTATAATTTTGGTGACTTTGGTTTAGAGGGCTTAAAACATTTAGAACACTTAAGAACACTCAGAGTCTTTTGGCCTAACTAAATTCGAGTTGAACATCTCTCTGAACATTATTTAGGATACTTAAAAAATTAGTCATTTTAAATTTTGATTACAGCATAATTTCTTCAATTATAGCGCCCATGCATTTTTCGATAATTGGGATAGAATGTTTTTTCAATTTTGTTTGTAGTACCATTATGGTTACACTTAAAATATAATATTATGTGAATTTTACAGGGTCATATCATCATCACAGTATTGTATGCTGCAATAACACATAACTAATTATATAGTTTCACATGCACGAGAATATTTTTATGTTGCGGCCCGTGAGTCATTAAAAATTTCCAAATGCGGCCCACATGCTGACTTGAGTTTGAGACCCCTGCCCTAAAACATTGTTCGGTATTTCCTGCACATTTTCATCCGTTGGACAATTTATAAAACATCGCAGAGAAAAGTGCGCATGCTATAATATTATGTGACGCAAAAGAATAGGCCACTGTCGAAAACAAGCCATCATTTACTGGTAGCCTGTGTAATATTTATGTCCAAAAATGACCATAAGCTGTAGCCTACGATCTTTTGTTCTATTTCATATATCCGTATAGATCAAACCAATTTAAATTCTAAGCTTGCAATATTATTTTTCAGTAATTGATGAACAACAAGAATACGACTACAGTAATTTTTCACCAGTGCCAGCCAAAGAATTGCCAAAAGTAATTCAGCACAAACTAACCGCTCCAGGATTTCTGGATGAAGAATTTGAGGCATGTGAATCAGGATGACATGTAAACAAACCAATAAAGCTCCGTATCGGTAACGTTAATCTAGAACAGTAGTCACTCAATAAACGATGTGGCGATTATTGTTAGTTTTGATTTTGCAGTATATTTATCTGTCTATCTATCTATATGTTATTACAATTATCAAGCATGAGAACAATGAATATAGCGCATTCACAGTAACTCGCAAGGGCCCTACCTGTACACACGACTAGCTAACAGATCTAAACAACTGGGTTTAAAGACAGCATAATTTCTATATGCATGTAGGCCTATGCTACACATATTCAAAGGTGACAAGACATGTCAAGGCAGGCCACAACTCCAGGATAACGGCCCAACGCACAAGAAGACGCAATTGCCTGAATGGAAGTGGTACGGGTTAACAGTGTGCTTTGCAGCCTTTGCGATAAGTAGAATTCTTCTGTGTACATGGGCGGAGACCTAGGGGGGACAGGGGGGGACGGTCCCCCCAAACAAAGTGTTGGGGGGACGGCCCATGCATTTGTCCCCCCCAATGTTTGAGCGTCAAGACTTTTTTTGGCGGCGAAAATAGAAAATTTCGTCGAGATTTTGGCCGGATGACTAAAAAAAAAAAAAAAAAAAGGTCATCAACTTTTTTGGCGGCGAAAATAATTTTTTTTTCCAGATTTCGCCGGTCGTCAGAATTTTTTCGGAAAATCTCGCGTCTTTCCGTCCCCCCCAATTCTCGGCCCAGGTCTCCGCCTATGTCTGTGTATGATAATAAATCGTGTTTAAAATCACCACTGAACTGCATAAAGTCATCGTCTGGTTGATTTGAGAAAAACTGAATCCGTAGGCTAGAATTTAATATTTTAATTTCTCTTTCCGCAGCTTGTACCGATGGAAACAAAAGACCCGTCAACTGTTGGGAAAAACCGAGATCTTAAGAAGAAGAACCGATTTCAAAACATCGTTCCCTGTATGCCACTTTAAATTCATTCTTTGCTTGACTTTCTAATGTCAACAGATTGAAAGTTGCAGTTTAATTGTGCAAAAAGACAATTATTCTTAGGTGTTTTAAACGGTTAAAAATTGGTGTTTACTTACTGATAATAAGGCATTAAGTTTGATTTGCATTTGTCCTATTTGCTTTGGACGATATATCGTCTTTCATGTTACGTTCCTTATTAATTTAGAATATCTAATTTGATCGAAATCTGTAGGTCTTAGCACATGATAATATTAGAAGAAATCTAGCTTGCTTGCCTTTTACACAAAAAATTTCAATAGGCTAGCCTATGGCAGTGCTCTGACATGGCATGTCAGATCTCGTAATTTTATATAGGCCCCTAATAATCTTTAACGTTACAAAAAAGGCTTGCAATATTTTTAAGTTGTAGCCTATGATTATGTGCTCTGGGCATTTACGAAGCGCATGTTATTATTATTATTATTATTATTATTATTATTATTATTATTATTATTATTATTATTATTATTACTATTTCATATTTAAAAATTGTCATTATAATTATTGTTATCATTATAAGTATTAATATTATTATAAGTAGGCCTATTATTATCACATTTATTTCTTCACAATCACAATGGCGACACACTAATTTTCATTGTATAAAGGATTGTCGATAATTTAGATGATAAAAATCGTGTAGTTTTATCACAAGTCATCGGTGTCGCTTTGTCGGACTACATCAACGCCAGCGTGATCAAAGTAAGTCAAATTTATCTAAGCGAAAAGGTACAATGTTAATGTCAACATCCTATAGGCTAACTAAAAAAAATATGCTGAAACATCACTTTATAAGGTAGGCCTATATTAGACAGCAGGTTAGGCAACGTCGAAGGTAGTGTTCGAATGCATTGCAGGGCATAGGAGAGAGTTCTTTCCGAATTTATTTTGAAGACCAATATTCTCTTTCAATCATTCTCTCTGATGTGAAAAAAGAGATAATGGAAATTACGCAACTCGTTTAGAATCATTCGACGCTTTCTTGAAGAGCCAAGTGTGAATTTACATGTCACGTAAAGGGCGGCAATAAAATCTTTTCAATTCAGCCTAAAATTACACATGATGATATATTTATATCTTCTTCTTTCAACTGCTCATGTGTTATTTCAGGGCTATGCAGATACAGATAAGCTGATTGCTACGCAAGGTAGGCCTACATAATTATATATAACATAATAATTATATACTCACTTTCCGGCTGCAATAGAGTCTAAATTTTAGCATCTTCGAATAGCTCACCTAAAGTAACCGACAGCATTGTGATGCATTAAAACAGTTCAAGATAGCATTTTTTACTCATATTGAAAGTTTCAGTTAAATAAATGTCA
The DNA here is from genome assembly GCA_949752735.1 of Lumbricus terrestris. Taxonomy (NCBI): domain Eukaryota; kingdom Metazoa; phylum Annelida; class Clitellata; order Crassiclitellata; family Lumbricidae; genus Lumbricus; species Lumbricus terrestris. Next base: position 84,742,046 of record OX457036.1, read on the forward strand.
AAAGTGAAGGCCTAGTTACATATAATAATGTTGTCTTCATAATACCAATTTTATCTTTCTCACAAATGAATCTGTGCTCTTCAATGTAGGCCTAATTTCAACACACTTGTTAGTTGCTCCTGATGATTTATTAGACGCGTACGTTATGTCTATTCAGGACCTTTGCCACATACCATTAATGACTTCTGGAGAATGATTTGCGAAAAGGACGTCAGCGTAATAGTCATGATTACCGATTTGTGGGAAAACAACAAGGTATATTTCTTCAATAATATTTATTGTTAATGAACCTCATACTGGCCATTTAAACGCATCAGAATATTAATCAGTCCTGTTAACGGTGTAATGGGTCTTCTCTATCTGAGAACATGACATAAGGGTCTACACAAATGCATTTCGAAATTAATTTAATATTTCAGCTATAACTAAAGCTGCACTATGAAATATTAATTTGGAAGATAAGCAATGGCGCTGAATAATATTCAACGCCATTGTATCGTGATGCAAATGCACTTTCATCCATAAAGCAAAGTGCCATGTGTTATATGTCGACAATAGCTGAAAAACAACATGTTTGTAGGCAATAATTTCGATTCAAGTCTTATAGTCAAGATAGGAAATAAGCGTTAGAAATAGACATACGAAGTGTTTGAAAATTTAATTCATAATGCATGGACAATATTTTCCGATATATTTTTATATACTGTAGTTATATGGTACATACGTATAATTCTGTTTGTTCTAAACTCTAAAGTGTGATTGTAAGTGCGTGATATTCAAAAATTCTGCAAAATGAGTAATGCTTTGGATCTCTGAATTTGAAGACTAAGTGTGAGAAGTATTGGCCAGACTTCGATAAGACTCTTACGTGCAATGGAATTACTGTCAAGACAACGTCGGAATATTTATGGAATGGTTATGCATCGAGACACTTTCACGTTACGCAGGTAACTAGGCCCAATGCATACAACTTGTATGGTCCTAGAAACTCATGAAGGATATAAATAATTAATTTATAGGCATTTGCCTTTTTTGGGCTGCACATGTTAAATAAAATTTAAATTTGCAAAATCTTTTTGTGTCAATATGTTTTGACACTTGTCTCTTCATAAAAATGATTGTTTTATTATATAGATTGAAAATAATACGAGATTTCATGGACACAAAAACTATTAATGATTTCTTCATTTTCAGTGAATTTTTAGCTACTATTCGAGATTCATTTAGATTGGAAATTCCTTTGTTTCAATAAAATGCAGTGCTATCTCTTAGGTTTTGGAAGTCAGAACATTCGTTTTGCTGCAAATGGGTATAACCGGTAAATTATCACTTACAATCACTCAGCAAGGATGAGCAAGCTGATTGAAGAAAATATGAGGCAGATACATAGCTGATAAGAAAAATATGCTACCTGGTTGCCTTCCTCATTTGCTTTTCTCAAGCGTATTTCTTCTATCGTGGCCTTGCGAACTGGGGGCATCTCCGACTCATTCACTCTACTGGAGGCGCTTCAGAAATGCTTAAATATTATACCCTAGAACATATTAATCAAGCTGACTATGTATGAAAGCAAATTAAATTTTAATCATAATCACAAATTTCTTTTAACTTCAGGATTCGGAATCATGGGAAGTAACACACTGGCATTTCCTTTCATACCCGGATCATGGAGTTCCAGAGGACGTTAGTAGTGAGCATAGGCCGGTAGTAATTCACCCACGTGACCAGTGACGTCATCATATTTAGGGTAATTAGGGTAATTAGGGTAATTAGGATAATTAGGGTAATTAGGGTAATTAGGGTAATTAGGTCAATTAGATTATCTTAATCCTATTAATTAACTTAATCCTATTAATTAACTAATCCTATTAATTACCTAACCCTAATTAGCACTACAATGGCTCCTTTAACCCTAATTAGCACTACAATGGCGCTTATAACCCTAACTAGTACTACAATGGCGCATATAGTTAGCTATTATTAGTAATTAGTTATTATTAGTAATTAGCTATTATTAGTAATTATTATTAGTAATTAGTGACCCATAATTAGCACAACAAAGGGCCCGGGGACCCCTAATTAGCGGCCCGCCCGCCCGAGAACGCGGCATCGGCACTGGGGGCTGAGCCTATGCAATATTATGCTAGCTATTATGCTAATTTCCCACATCTTTATGCTATAGCGGAAAATGCGCCAACCAATCAGTGTGCGAGATCCATTTAGCCCAGGAAGCTGCGCCCAATCAGGAAGCGACAATTTCTAAGAGCCCCCAGGAAGCTGCGGCCAATCAGCGTGCGAGAATTTCTAAGAGAGTCCAATCAGCAGGCGAGAATTCTATAGAGCAGCCAATAGGTGAGCACCAATGATATTAGAGAATTTCTAAGTATGAAAGAACACAAAAGTTTGATTGATATTTTTTTTCCAACACAAAACTTTAAAATATATACGAATATGCAATAATATACATTATTGTACAATGTCAACAAGTATTTACAATGTTCGACGGGAATTATTTACAACGTTCAATTCTAATAACTACAGAGTTCGACGGCTTTGCGCAGGAACGTCCAATATCTACAACCTTCGACGTCTTTTCATATTTAAACTATCTACAGAGTTCAACGATTCTTCATATTTAAACTAACTACAAAATTCGTATATGTACAATAAGTCCTTTATTCAATATTTACAGTCGATATCTTAATATGACCATACGCCAAGGATTCTGACGAGTTTAAGAGAAATCGCTTCTCGTCGTATGGGGAGAGAGCCGCTTTCCGAATTTCCACAGTGTGTATTTCGTGCTTCCTACTTTGTATGACGCAAAATTTGGAGCTAGTGGGCTTCTCTTCAAGAATACAAGCTCGGTATTCGGCATGTCTGATGCATTTCTTGACGAACCCCCTCTTTATACCCTTTGCAGTCTTCTTTTCTTTTTCCCCAGCCAACAACAAACTGTACATTTTCGATCTTAGTCCACAAAATTCGATCACAGCGTCCCCATTGCATTCATCTTTAAATTTCCCAATGACCTTTGCGTTGGTGCGACTATGCAAAAAGTGCCCACAGGGATAGTCAGAGGTATCGTACTCGTCTAAATTGCCCTGCATGTCTGTGTATATGTCGTGTGTGAAGATATGGTAGCAAAGGCTGTCTGTATCTGTAAAAAGGAGCTTGCAGGCAGAACCATAAATGGGTATTATATGCTGATAGTGGAACTCGTACATTTTTAATTTTGAAATGTCCAAGATGCACATACCAGCATATAGGGGCTTGTTCAGATAAACGTTAGAATTTGTTAATTTTATCACGGTCAAATCTTCGTTTATTATGTTGTACGACTCGAAATTTGGTCGGGCCACGAAACGTTTGGCCCGCTTCGCGCTAGTTACAAGCTTCACCGCTAGGTGTTTTCTGTTGTTTTGCATTGTTTTGCCGTAAATTGAATTGTTCATTAATTTGAAGAGGTCCTTTTCAAATGCAGATTTGGCAACCTGCCGTTTGGACGTGTTGAAGTCGATATATGGCTTCAGCCATCGACTTTGCCGAAACTCGAGAATTTGATGAATTTTAGTTAATTTCAGGCCCATTTTCAGATAGAACTGTAAATTGCGATAATGAACGACGTACCGGGTCTTTGCCATGAGATTGGGCACCAACTTTGTGACTCCGGTACCGATTTTAGCCGAAATTTTCTGTGAAACAGATTTTGCGTACGGGGATATCATGTCTGGTCGTATGTGCAGTGTCTCTGGAGCAAGGGGGTAGTCGTTGTGGTCGTCGTGGAGATAGGAAGGATAGTCCAAGTCCACGTCCAAAATATACCCCAAGTCGTCATCTGTCAATTTACTGTCCAAGTCAAAGTCGGCAATTTCGTCTTCGGTCAAAAATCGGAATTTACCCGTCGGAAGCGGCTCGGACATGGCGTATCCATACAGATTGTTACAATCCAAATACATGATATAGCTGTTTGGAACGTTAGGATCGTATCCTTGAGCGAGATACGGATTATTCGCCTTTGCATATCGATTTGATATCATGGATACGCCACCTCTCATGCCCCGCTCCACAAACAGGTAAATGTCCGGGTCTGTGATCAAGTCCAAATTTACATTTGTCATGCGCAAGCACGCGTCGAAGCTAAGTCCGGGGCTGCTGTAGTAATGTAGCGGGTCCAGTTTGTAAAAGTCCAAGGACATACCACGAAAAGATTCGAAAACATCGGCCAGCAAAATGACGTCTGTCTTCAAATACAGATCGTGGTATTCCTGCAAAGTAGTCATATTAAAAGTCTGCCAAATCTTCTGTGCATAGTCGTAGTCGTCCTGCGAGATGTCCTCGTCCGTCAGTTTGCTAAAGAAGCAGCCTTTGGGAGGCAGAGTCCTTTCGGTCATTCTGCAGGCTGAAGTCATGTATTCGTAGGGAAATACCCCCTTACGCAAAAGCATTTTGTAATCGGCCGGAAAGATTCGACGCAAATGTTTGAATTTGGAATCGTCCTCTTTCGATAAATTTTTGACCAACACGTCCAAACCGCAGTTTAGAAATTGGAGGGAATCCAAAAAGCGAATATTATTAATTTCGAAGGAGAGATATTTCTCCATGTTGGTGGCTATCACATTTATTTCATGCTCCGCAAACTCCTTTGTCATATTTTTTAGAATAAGGTGAGAGTCGTAGCCTTTAAGGTTATGGAAGATGACAGGAAGAAGGTAATTTGCAGATTTTTGTTTCTTAGACTTTGTAGGTTTGCGAAATTTCAGTTTGAGATTGCAAGGAGAGCAGAGTGCAGAAACAAAGTTACCAGTCATGTGACAGTGGTGTCGAACTTTGTTGGCGCCAGAAAGAGCGATAGAGCAAGAAGGACAAGATTTGCAAGAGTCAAAAGCTACCCGCTGCTGCTGGGTCAGTGGCTTCATGGATGTGTTTGTAGCCAAAATTTTATTTATCCGCGCCTGCTCGGATTTTATATGTGCAAAGAAATGCTGCATCACGTCAGGTCCCGAATATGTGTATGGGGTTGCATCGTTCAAGTGCGGAAAAGAGGATACTGTGAGACAGCAGAAACCGCTGGGAGTGTGTGTGTCGAGAAATTTTGTTGAGTTGGATGCAGAAGCAGTGTCGTTTGGGGTCAAGTAGCTCTCGAAATCACTGTATATTACGTAAGGCACGGGCATTTCATGCTGCGTGTTTGTAAATGCCAGATTAGAATTTTCGGGAGTGGGGTAGCGCACGGACTGCAAGCCGTGCTTGCCGCATTCGTCTATGTGAGCATTTTTCCCAGCAGCAGTGGTGAAGCAATGCAAACAGTAAGGGCAAGGAAAACTTCTATGTTCGTGAGAATTTCGTGATGATAAGAGAGCAGAAAGATTTCGAATTGTGATATAATGGCGTTTAGCGCCGTCATCAAGAAGAAGAAGGTTTGCTATGTGTTTCCTACCCCTGTGAGCACTTGCATATAGGGGAGTAAAGGTCTTGTCATCGGGGTTTGAATACATTACATTTATCGAATATTCAGGATTCAGACTCTCGAAGAGAGGGATTTGCTCGATCGTCATTGGGAATTTCAAATTGCCAGTTACAAGCTCTTTCACATATGGAATATATTTGTTTGCCCTATGTGCATTGTCTTTCTGGAAATGGGAAATTGAAAGCAGAGAGTAGAGGAAGCAGAATTCATCGTCATTCTGTATGTTCAGAGTCGCGTGTTTCCTGGCGATATATTGCGGTGTGGGAATGTGTGTGGACGCTCCTATCGGATCGAATATCGCATTGCACAGCTTAAAGTCTGCCACACCATTCACTAACCATCCAGAGCTTTGGCTGGTGAAGATATCTACCAACTCGTCGATTCTGTGGACAGCGTCCTGTAGTTGGTCAGCGATTTGCGATGGATGTGTCAGCGTTGCAGGCACGGATTTGAAATACCCGACCGTCTGAGCTTCCCCGTCAGGCGTAGGTCGCTTGAAATCCACGTCGACCGCCACGTACCATTTCACTGGCCTAAAGAAAAAATTTATGTGTTACGAATCGGCTAAGTCCGAATGCAGCAAGAAAGAATTTGGTTAAGTTCAAGCGAAAAAATTTACTAAGTCCAAAATGCAGAAGCGAAAAAAAAAATTCTAAGTATAAATTGTCGAAGTAAAAATTGTCTAAGTCCATCATTTTCTAAGTACAAGAAATAGAGATCCAAGTCCAACATTTTAGAGCGAAAAGTTTCTAAGTCCAACAATTTAGAGCGAAAATTTTGTCTAAGTACAATTTGTAAGTGTAAGAAACACAAACTCACCCTTCATCTCTGAACGTATCCTCCAGAGCGGCGGTCATACGCGACGCTTCTCCCAGCAGCATTCCATGAACGTCGGTTGTATCGGACACAGGAAACGACATATCGATGAAGGCATTCTGCGTCGCCGTGCGTATATTCGGATTGGTCGCTTTCTTCACGCACGTAACACACATCTCCTGGCCGGATCGGAAGAAGCGTGATGGTCTACGGCACTTGCACTGCGAGCACTCTTTGCGCAGCAGGCAGACTTCACAGAGGCCGTTCACCAAGTTCGTCGTCTTGTACGCACGACAAGAGTCGCAACGGCCTAAAGACATGCAGAAATTTTTAAGTTCTCGGCTGATAATAATGTAAAATCATACAAGCAAAGAGCGAAATACTGGGTGTGTGTGTGTTTGTGATATGCAAGAATGTTAAAGTCCGTAAAGGAACTTACTCGAAGTGCCGGGCTCTGCTGGCGGAGTTGCCGTGTCGCCGCCGCTGGTCGCCGCCGCAGCATCGCTGCGGCCGGGGTTGGTCGCCGCCGTGCGCCTGGAGTCGGGGTTGGTCGCCGCCGCAGCGCCGCTGCGGTCGGGGTTGGCCGCCGCCGCCGCCGCCGGGCTTCCCCTTGCTCGCTTTGCTGCACGGTCGATGTCCGACTCTGCCTTTCGCTTGAGTTCTACAACACAATGTATCCACAATGTATTATTTTCTAATACCGGGTCTTATTATAATAATTATTTCTCCAACATTTAAATAACATTTCGTTCAATATATTTTTGTTCAATATAATTTTTACAAAGTATTCGAATTTAAAACTTACCCATTTCTCGAATCTTCTCCTTCAGTTGAGCTTCGATCTTGACCAACTCGGCGATTTTCGCCTGTAGACTGTTCACTAAAGAAAAAGAAAAATATTTTAGATTTGAGAATCTGTGTGGGTATGTCCTAAATTAGTTAAGTACATAAAGAATAAGAAAATACTTTACCAGTTTCCATGCTTCTTGTTGTAAACACACTTAATTCGGAAAAAAATTTTTATATGGTTTCACAGACTCATATTTCTACTACTTAATTTTTGGCTTTGTTCGGCTAGTCTGATACTACTTTCGAAAAACTTTTCAATTATCAAATGTAAAAGTAATAAGTCAAGAACTGCTGAGTTCTGAAGAGATTGTGTGTCGCACCTCGTCTCGTTGCTGGATTTATATCGTCGGGACTACTTTCTTGATGTATTCCTACTCCAATTAGCTACACGTGCGGGCGGAAGGATACGGTTAAGGCTGTGATGCGGTCGTCGTGTGTGCGAGGAACTACTTTCTTCCTACGCGAATTAGTTCTAAGTCCTACACGAAATAGCTCTTAGTACGCATGCGCAGAGAGGATATGCTGGGGCTGTGATACGTTCGAGTGGGTGTGTGTGTGTGTGTGTGTGTGTGTGTGTGTGTGTGTGTGTGTGTGTGTGTGTGTGTGTGTGTGTGTGTGTGTGTGTGTGTGTGTGTGTGGATGTGTGTGTATACCACACAAGAATGTTAAAGATTGCTTACTGGAATCGTCGGTCTGTACTGATGCTGCTCCTGCATGAATCACTGCCGCAGGATCTGCGTCGCACTCTGATGCCGATGAGGGCCCTGCTTGCAATTCTCCATTGTTCAAATCTACAAGAGATATACCATAAAGTGAGGATCTTTGCCTGTTGTAAGTTCGTGAGGACTTTAGCAGAGAAAAAAGGATAATAGGGCCTACTATTATTATTATTATTATTTTCTATGCATCTCAAAATAGCCTGCATTTTCCTATCAATTTCGTTCAACCATTGGAAAAACGAAATACTCGGTAGGTGGCGTCTATGTACTGCATGCGTTAATAGTTTTCAGACCTATGCAGAGAAAGTCTTGTCCTTATAAAATAATTATTAAGTTCTAGCTGTATATACTGGGAAGTTATTCCAAAGATCTGCGCATAGAAAATTGTACTAAAATAACTCACTCGACATGTCTGCCGTAAACGATCGACTCTGAAGGATCCGTAGAAGATCGATGTGTTGATCTCGTTCTCGTCTGTTGATCGTAGATGCTGTCAGCGGTTGAAGATTGTAAACGGATGACCCTCGGAAAATCGTCTCTGAGCATACATTGGGTCGGAAGGGAATTTTATAGGGAGCCCTGCCTATAGATTTCGCAACATAGCCCTGAGTGGTGCAATAAGTTTACTTGCTTGTCTGTCTGGGCGTCTGCGTGTGACAAGGTGTGGTGCAATAAGTTTGCTTGCTTGACTGTCTGGGCGTCTGCGTATTACAAGCTCTTGTGCAAGAGCCGTAAAAACCCGTGATTCATGTGCTTTAAGCTTGTGCAGGTTGTCCACAGAATTCCCTACGATCGATGGATTATGCTTAGTCATCTGTGTTGGTCTGCCATGTCAAGGCGTGTGGTTGGGCGCCTGAGTAATGCTGCTTGACTGTGTGCGTCTGTGCGGACATTACTCAACCATTACAGATTCGTGTTGCAATGCCGGTTTTTCCATGTATACCCAGTCTCATGGCTTTTACGCAGGCTGAGTCATCACGATGAGCAAGCAGCATGTGGCTTCAAACGCTGCAGGGACCGATCGTCGCATCAAAGGAGTACAATTGTCTGACGCAGAGAGCTGCCCATTGTTGATTCGCATACGATGAAGTCATCGTGCATTATAGTGAGATGGAAAGAGCTCTGACTATAGGAAGGGAGAGAGAAAGGTAGGAAGAGGATGTGCAAGGAAGAGAGGTTGGGAGAGATGGAGAGGTATAGATGTTAGGAGGAAGAGAGATGGAGAGAGAGGGAGGAGGAGAGGAAGATGAAGAGAGGGAGAGAGAGAGATAGGTAGAGAGAGAGAGAGGGAGGGAGAGAGAGGGGATGAAGAGAAGGGAGATGGCTGGAGAGATGGAGGAGAGGAATATGGAGGTAAGGGAAGGGAGATAGGCAGAGAGGGATGGAGAGAGAGGGAGGAGGAGAGGAAGATGGGGAGAGGAAGAGAGAGAGGGAGGGTGGGAGGGAGAGAGGGAGAGAGGGAGATCGTGAGAGAGGGGGAGGGAGAGAGAGAGATGGATGGAGAGAGGGAGAGAGGGAGGGAGAGAGGGAGAGAGAGGGAGGGAGAGAGGGGGAGGGAGAGAGATGGATGGAGAGAGGGAGAGAGGGAGGGAGAGAGGGAGAGAGAGGGAGAGAGAGAGAGGGAGAGAGGGGGAGAGATATTGAGAAATAATATTTAATTAGCATATTAGTTAATTATAATATTGCGCCGGTTCAGCCCCCAGCGCCGATCCCGGGCGGGCGGGCCGCTAATTAGGGGTCCCCGGGCCCTTTGTTGTGCTAATTATGGGTCACTAATTACTAATAATAATTACTAATAATAGCTAATTACTAATAATAACTAATTACTAATAATAGCTAACTATATGCGCCATTGTAGTACTAGTTAGGGTTATAAGCGCCATTGTAGTGCTAATTAGGGTTAAAGGAGCCATTGTAGTGCTAATTAGGGTTAGGTAATTAATAGGATTAGTTAATTAATAGGATTAAGTTAATTAATAGGATTAAGATAATCTAATTGACCTAATTACCCTAATTATCCTAATTATCCTAATTACCCTAATTACCCTAATTACTTTAATTACCCTAATTATGATGACGTCACTGGTCACGTGGGTGAATTACTACCGGCCTATGCTCACTACTGACGTTGCAAAATTCATGACTTTTCTGAAGAAGGTTTGCAGCTCCAAGTTGCCAGGAAAGTACACAGTAGTTCACTGCAGGTGAGTTCTATTTAAGAATAAATGGCAAAAAATATGTCGTAGATTTCAGGTATAAAAATATGCTTAAGAAGTAAAAGTACAAATTGTCAAAGTTCAAGCAATCGAGGCGTATGCAATATTATGCATCTATTTGAGTCTGCATAAACTATGTCTATCAGAACAATGAATGAATGCAATTTTTATGGAAAGGGCTTAGCTGCTCTGCTTCTCTCTTCTTTCATCTTCATGTTGTTTCGTTGGATAAAAGACTGACGACCAAGGAATTATCTCAATAAGGGTCACAGAATTTATGAACCGAACTGCATCTGTTCTGCTTACGGATATAATATACAGGATGCTAGTTAGTCAAAGCCAATCAATATAGAAATTCTGTATTTGTTTAGTGCTGGAGCGGGAAGAACCGGAACTTTCATAGCCATAGATTACCTGATGCAGCAAGGAAATGCTGGAGGCGACGTTGACATGCTGGGATGTCTTCAACATCTTAGAAGCCAAAGACCACAGATGATACAGACTCTGGTAAATTATTGCGCTCCTTATTGACACTTACATGTTTAATTGATAATTTGACATAGTTAACTGACCGAGATATTTAAATAAGATATGATGATGATTACCTCGAAAAATGATCAAAAAATTGTCATATAAAATTCTTAGTTTCCTGGACAGTCGCTTTCGGGTTACATTTGTGTCGTTAGCAATTTGCATAGATTGGAAATTAAGTAGACATTCTTGGTAAAAATTCTAAGGTTTCGCTTCACTTTGTTTCACTCTGTAACCTATTATATGCAGTGACGTAGGCCTATAATAGCACTCACATTAATTTTGTGATTGCAGTTTACAGTTGAAATTGTATTTTGAAATAATCCAGAGACATAAGTAAATTCAGTATATCGGTTAAAAGAAAATAGGTACCGTATTCAGTCACAATTGCTAACACACATTTATGCAGAAATGTAAGAAGGGTTTTTATGAGCTGCACGCTACAAACATGGGCAGCAGGCGAATTAAGGTGTAGCCTATGATAACGGTGCTGATGCACACGGGCCCCAGTTTTCGGGGGCAAGTTGGCCTAGTTATAAGCATGTTCGTGATGGACTAATGCGACCCTGCATACAATGCATAAACGAAGTTAACCATAAACGTTTGCATGTAGCCTATGCTATGAAATCCTAGTTTAATTATCAAGCACATGATTTCTTGCACATATATTTTCACGCAGACGCAATACGAATTCGTTCATATCGCTCTGCTGTTTGAGTATACAGTCGGAGATACAACCATACCATGCGACATCTTTGCTGCAAGGTTTCGTGAACTACAGAAGAGGGACCTTGACACTGGAATCAGCAAGTTAGAGGCTCAGTTACAGGTGAGCTTTCTATCTTGCTTTCAAATGCATAGAGATTGAATTAAGGGAACGCCTTAGCAAAGCAGTCTTCTCTTGGCATTGATCTCATCACTGAAAGTGTTCTGCCGTTATGAATATTTTACCATAGTTCAACAAAAGTCATCCGGCATTCTGCTATCTATCGCATTTAGAACTTGTTAATTTTTCCAATGTTTTATTTCGGTGACTTCTTTATCTGCTCTTCGTATGACAAAGTAAAGATTTCCTATACTGAACCAAAGAATGGAATGTCTATTTTAGAGTCTTGAAGACAAAAAGGATCAAAGGTCAAAAGAAGGTAAGAGCATTAAATTTAATTACATTTTTGCAGTGTATGTTTTAAGTCTATTGAAGTCTCCATACTCTAGATCATCTGTGAAAGGTGCTAAATCTCTACTGTTAAAATATGGAAATCATTAGGCTACACCACAAGTTAGATTGTGTATAGTCTCAAGTTAAAGCACGGGACACTAGGCCTACGAATTACGCATAAACGTTAGATACAATTTGTTTTCTTTTACCACAGGCGATTATAGCAAAATTAAGTTCGGTTCAATTACTAATTAACATTTTAAATGGTAAAACAGATTTTTATCCGGCTAACATTCGAGTAATGCAAAATCATGTTTTAGGCAAAAATCGTGTTTTCTCGAATTCTATTGATGAGCACAGAATCGCAGAAATGGATGTCACAATGATTCAGGTTTGTAATTTAGTTTCAGATGCACATGTCTTAGGCATAATTGATGTGTAGCCTATCATGATCATCGCTAATAGAGTTTATAAACTTATAAAACGCCTCGGTGTGCATTCTCATTATGTAAGCTTGCAGCTTAATTTTGACGTAGGTCTATAAATTTATGATGCGCTTTTACATGAGGCACCACATTTTAAAAATTATTTATTATTAGGCTATGTTATGACCATCGAGCACTTGCTCATCGTGTAGATCTAATCAAAGGCCCATTTTTACGAATACTTTCGTTACCATTATTTTAGTAGCCACTTAAATGACGCTCTATTAATTAAATATTATTATTCATTTAAGTGTCCTCATACGCATACTCATCAGCGGTCATCTACCTCAAGCCAGTTTACTTGTAAAGCCACAGGATTTTAATTCAAATTTAAAGTTTTATCTAGGCAGGAATTCTTATCTTAACCCATCAGATCCTCCGTCTTCCAATCTTTTTAGCCCACAATGACTCGTCTTTGCATCTGCTCTGTTGTCCGTGTGTGGTCTCTTTTTGGCAAATCTAATGGGAACTCCAATGCAAATAGACTATCTGGACCATTCATCCGAATATACGCAGCGCTCGTGAATAAGCTGGTTCCCTTCGCCCAGCCTTAGAGTTGCAATTTTAAAGAGTGGAATTTACGAGTACAATATCATCATTAACGTTAACGTTGTTTTAGTTGCTGTTTTGTAACAGGGCTGGAAAGAAAGAGATGCGTATATTAGCTTAAGATTTCCGAGTCCGTCGGCTATTGACGATTTCTATTCGCTAACCAAAGAGTTTGACTGCACAGCTGTTGTTTTCTTGGACGGAGAATTGGTAAGATATTTGTTCTCATTGTTTTAAGTTCTTTCTGAACTTTATTTCAATGGCATCTTTCTGATGCGACCCCAGCGCTGCAACTCTGTTTTCTGTGGTCTCTCTAAATATGAGTTGCTTCATCCAACTAGAACAATCCCCCAAGCTGCAATAACCTCTTTATTTACCACACTGGTTTTTATCTTGCGAGCATATTGACACATTTTATCATGAACAAAGCGCGCACAAAGCATTTGTCAGCCTGATTTGATATCTTTCACTATTACACGCTGGAGATATGTTGCATCCCTAGATGAGAATCTGCTATGTACACGTGATCTTTTAGCAGGGAATAATATTGTAGTTGATAGTATCTACTTTTTAAAATAGACTATCTAACTATTTTATATACTCTTTTTACGACACTTTGTGTTTCTTTAAAAGTTGAAACCGTAGCTTTTCGCACTTATTCGAGGTTCCTGATGTTCTTGACAACTTCTTGTTTCCCGGTTTCCCGTGAACACGTGAGTTTTTTAAGGGGGCACAGGCCTAATAAAATAACAGTTTTATATACGTCTAACCTGTTGTACTCTGTGGCTGCGACACAGGACTGCAACAGTAGGCCCTACCCATTTACAAATTTACAAGAAGCTTTAAGCCATGAATACATAGTATTGTATTGTATTGTATCTGACCATTTATAAAGCCTTTCAGGAACGCTAGGTGTAGTAGGCCTACCCTGTGAAGATACATCTGGATAAGAAAATCATCACAGTCTATTCCACATTTCAACTGCACAGAATCCTATATATTTTGATATAATCTCAAGAGTTCCAAAAAGAAACAACTATCTGCGAACCGTACTAGCCACAAGACCCCACCCCCAACGAGTGAAGAGCGCGATTGGTCAAAGAAGTTTTATTGTAAAATTCGTGATTAACTTATCCTTCACCTTCGTTCGCGTTTGAAATTTAAAGCGAAGAGAAGCAGGAATAGTAATAAGTTGATGATAGCCTACAGTTTTTCTTCACATTATGTAAATTGTTTAGACAGTATTGATGTGATTGCTGTAAACATATTGGACGATCTGTATTATAATTAATTGACAAGACTTCTTATGTTAAGCAAATCTGTCATGCATTTATAATTATTGGTTGATTCTCACGGGGATTGATTTAATGAGAGCAGATAACATGACAACGAACCCGAGTATTTATCTCATTTCTGGTATTTTCAGGGAACAAAAGAATCTCTTTTCCCTACGAAGGAAAAGCCAATTGTGTTGCGTTCGTCCACTCTACAATGTGACAGTTCGTCAAAGGAAGTTTACGGCACGTGCTACAAAATATCGGAGCTAACAGTGTCCGAAGACACGTATTGCAATAATGATGTCTATGCAAACAGTGTATGTATTTAGTGCATATAGGAGTGCTAGAATAACATTCTAAATTTTATGACTTCAAAGTTGAGTTTCCGAGACTTTACCCTAGAATGTTCGTATGATCTGCCTAGGCCTAATAAATTATGAGACTATGAGTGTTGTCGGTATAAAATCGCAGCACAGTTGATTATTGTCAAAGAGATTACATGGTCTGCAATATATTGTTTCATGTAATAATTGCTATGTTCATGGGACATCCCTAAGCATCGTATTCGTCACCTAAACTGTGCTGTCAATTTGTAATTATTGTAATAGTTCGATTCTCGTTATAATTAATTCAAAATAATTTGCTTTGCATTTGTTCCTTGGGTCTAGGGTGATATGTCAACGAGGAAACAGATGACAGTTCTGCACGTAACACGACTGGTGAAAAGAGAATTTCTCGAATGCAGTGTTCTGAGTTCAATCTACAATTGCATAAAGAAACTCAATGTTGCCAGAAATCAGAGACCAGTTGCCATAATTTCAAGGTTATATGCAATTCTTTTATCATAATTATAAGCAATTTATATAGCCTATTCTATATGATAGTTGATATCCACTTTTCATTGCAGTTTAATTAACTTTCCACATATCGTATCTCTTGCCACATGGGCCCTTTTTGACGTACATGTATATGACTAGTCTGATGTGAAGATACAACTTTAATTTAATTCAAATTTCTTCCTAGATCACTAACTATAATCGTTGATACAACACAGCACTAGTGAATAAGCTGTGCCCAGGACCTATGTTGAGAGCAGGGTATAGAAATTTGGATGTTACGAATGCCATTTTAATCACCATTATACACATTGCTTTCTGTAGGAAATTGATGCCATGCATGTCACTGTATTTATTGCCTGTTCTTAGAGCCGGTGACTCATTGAGTGCATTCTGCGTTGCTGCTCTGAACGCCTTTGACATGATCAGAGATGTCAAAGAAGTCGACGTCTTTCAGATTGTACAGGACATCCAAAAGTCACGACCTCAGTTTAGTTTCTCACCGGTGAATATTTCCATTTCTATTTATTGCAAAGCATATGCTTCAATTTGTGCATCAATTTGCCCAATGATTATTATTTGTATTGAACTGAAAAGATTGGAAGTAAATAAGTGTAGAAATAAGCAAAGATTTAGCATGTCTTTCATGGCCTTATGTTCTCTTCATCTGGTCCCTCAGGCACTCTGCCTCGGATATTCACCTGATGCGATATATCCAAATAGCCCCTACTACGTTGAGACACATAATGAAGAAACCGGTTCCATGCAGTTAGCTTTAGAATAATACTTTAGTAATTGAGTAGGCTATATACGAATACGTGGCCGAGGTTCCAAGCACATATCTAACAGTGCATATCTTTTTAACTGTGCATAGCTCGTCAGCGTTTTAATATACGTAAAGGGCCTTCTACATGTTTATAGCTTCTCGTAGGCCTATAATTATTTAAAGAGGCAAGGTTGAATATTTTCTTTTCAGTCATCATACAAAGAATTATATTCTATCGTGGGTGAATATATTGATTCGGGTTCAACAGCTGAAACTATATCCCAGGCTCCTCTTTATGAAGTCACTAGATGAATTACGGTGAAAGTATACAACCTGGGTCCAAACGATGAGTCGTCTCGGCAATATTCACAAAGAAGTACTGGAGCCTATTATGCTGGACTAATAGTTAAACGCAAGCATGCATCAGTTGTCAAGTCTACAAACATAACGCAAGTTGTATATGGAACAATCGTTATTTATTTAATTGATAGGGCCTATTCAATTCAATTGCAAACAGTTAAGAGCATCGATGTTTGAAGAAACTGCTGACACGTATCACAATTTCACTTCAGAACGATGACAATTGTAAGTCAAGATTATCTTTATGTGCGCTGTTGCTATGAGAACGTATAGGTAAGATCAAATTATAATTTGAGAGGATATATATTTATCTAAGCTGTATTAAACAGGAAAATACGTTCATATTAAACTGGCTAAACACGAAATATTAAAAAGAAATAAGAAATATGCCAGAAATAATTATGTTATTTCTTGGTTATTATTGCTAAGTGTTGTGCAATATATCTGAGCACCTTTAGCGAATAGACTTTGAGAATATTTTTATACTAACTCGGACCATGATTAAAGCTGTTAATCTGTTACCTGAACTAATTTGATACGGAATGATCTCCTATAGCCTTTAGTGTAGGCCTACTATTTCGTCATTTATTGCATGCCGCACGTGGCTATAATTGCCTGTTGTGGCGAAGTTCTTTATGGTCAAATACATTCGCATTCCATTATGTTTCTTCGTTATTAAGAAATGCTTCGTCTTGCTCTAATCTACCTGGAAGATCAGTGTAGCCATGTTCTTTTTATTATTTGAAATGAATTCTTCTGTCTGTGGCAGTAATTACCAGAAGGCTAACCCATTGCCGTGCTTAGGTGTTCAGTTAGTTATGCTTACACGTTTTCCTGATAGACCTACTGAGTCTTAAGTTCTTAACCTACGGTATATTAAAAAAACTAACGAATTCAGTGCTAGCCACTGTTGTGTTCTCTTATGCTCAGTTGATAAGTTTGCATTGACGCTTCTATCACAAATGCATCGTAATCGCAATTCGTAATCGTGATCTCCAAAATTCTAAAGCCTCCTAGCAGATATCTCAACTAATATAAACCCATAAATCATTATTCATGCACAATCCCGTGAATGCTATAGTCAGCAAGTGCACTCGCCACCTAAGCCAACCAACCCTCAACCAGGAAGCAGGGCCATCTGCATGCCGACCAATAAAACGTTACACCCATAACACTACTAATTTTCAAACGAACAATGTCAACAAATATGTTAGGCTATGTAATATATATTACATAATAGAAAATCTCACAGGCATCAGTCACTAGAGACACGCGGACCTCAACTACCACCATGCATGTAACAAAATAATGTCACATGCACCGTTTCGACAGCACACCAAGCTCTAGACATAATGGAAGGGCTTGGAGCAATAACAAGGTATGTCGACATACCTATGTCTTGCGAAACAGTATGCCACCGTGAGCGGAATATGGTAATCTATTAACCCTGTAAATTTGGTACAAATCTGAATAGTTTTGAGCGCTGTTTTTCAAAAAACGTTATGTCAACATAACATGTTATTGCGCACCCGGCAGAGTTCGACCATAACTCTACTGCAATAACCCGGTATGACGACATACATTGCCGTGTTTTCTTACAAACTTTGTATTGAAGCCGGTGCAACAATGAGGTTATTTGACATAATCTGTTATTGCTCCCACTTTCGTTTGTATTGGATGCAATTTCTACAGTTATGTCATTAAAACTTCTTATTGCACTGTTTTTACATATTTTATATATCGACAGTACTGCAGTTATGATGACTTACCATGTTATTGCACGATTCTCGAACTGTGTAATAGAGACAGTTCGGTGCAATAACAAGGTATGTTCGCTTATTCCAGGTGTCATGTGTGGTATTGCAGCTGCTAAAAAACACTTTGTCGACATAACCTGTTATTGCACCGGAAATGATACTGATGACTGAGGGTTCGTGTTGCAATAACCCGATATGATGCAAAATGTATAAAAAATAATAAGAATTTAATCTTTCGCATTGAAAAATTTACAAATTTCGTTAAAGACAATTTTAAAGTACATATTGCTCAAAACAGCTTGTCGATATGTTATCAATGACTTAGTTGCAGCTGTTTGAAGTGGTAAATCTTTGAAGTCGATTTCCCAACATTCATGATTTTTGACATACCTTGTTATTGCTCCAAGCCCTTCAATTATAATTTATTGATGAACAAGGATCAAATCCAAAGAAAAACTGGTTGAAAGAAGCCGTTACAATTAGCAGGATAATGAGTAAATAGACAAAGAAAGGCTAATTAAGAATCCAAACAAATAGACTAAACATAATATAGCCTAAGCATAATATCACCATGTAACCAGGCTGCGGTGTGTCAACCTGGACGTTTTTTTTTCACGAATTAAACGAATATCTATATATAGGAATATTATGCTACACTTAATTGTATTGAATAAGCGCAATCGATATGCCGTGCGCGCGTGCGCAGTAGGTTGGGTCAGTAATGGCCAATAGATATTTAAAAAAATTGTAAACACGCAACGCGCGAATCTTAAGTTTGCGAAATTTTGAGAGTTACAATAAATCAATGAACTCAGAAATTTTAATTTATTTTAAACCATTAACTTTCTTCATGTTTCATGCAACAATAACTAGGCTACACTTCTGGTGGACAGCTGACATCAACGCAAGCATTGTTCAAGGATCTGGTCTGGGTCCTTTGAACTTTCTAACAGCCATTTCGAAACTCAAAACAGCACGTCCCGGAAACCGCATGGCCAAGTACGCCGACGATACTTACCTGTTGGTACCAGCCATCAACAGCGACAGGATTAGGGAAGAACTAGATCATGTAACGGAGTGGGCCAAACGCTGCAACTTGACTCTCAATCAAAGAAAGACTCAGGAGATGGTTGTTCACCGTCCGGGACGAGGTATGCTACAGTTCGCTCCAGCAGAGATTCCAGGTCTTATACGGGTCCAAAGTATGACGATTTTAGGGGTTGTTATGACTGAAAACCTAGGATTTGAAGCCCATATCAGGCGAATATGCATCCAGGCAAGACAGTCGCTTTATGCCTTGCGTATCATGACTGCACACGGCCTCAAGGGACCAAGCCTGCATGACGTTTGTAGGATGACCACAGTGGCCCGCATGTTATATGCGGCCCCGGCATGGTGAGGATTTGCGGGGCAGCAGGAACGCGGCAGACTGCAGGCCATATTGGACCGTTTGATCCGAATGCATTACCTTCCTGAGGACAATCCTACATTCGAGGCTTTGTGTAGAACGGCGGACGGGAGGCTCTTCGCTGCCCTCTTACTTAATCCAGGACATGTATTACACTCACTCTTCCCACCATTGAGACCCCAACCTTATTCCATGAGGCCAAGACCGCATGACCGAATCATTCCTAGGGCGGACAACCTAACGAGGAAATCTTATTTGACGAGGATGCTTTATCATATTTAAATGTAATACCGTATAAACCAAAGTGCAGAATAAATTGTTGTCCATTAAAAGAACTTTTTTAAAATTAAAATTTATATTGGATTTGGACTTAGGATTTTATGCTATTCTAAAACACTTTGACATTGATTGGATATAGAACTTATGTACATTGTACGTTTGTTTATTATACTTTGTATGTAAACCAAAATGCGGATAGCAATTGGTATATTAAAGAATATTCTTATCTTATCTTATCTTACCTATGTAAATTAAGGGTCATTGAGATGTCGATACCGTTTATTCTGGTCAGAAGAAGAAACATTCCAATCAAGTCAAGTGAAAATTATTTCGAAGCGTGTTTGAGGGAGTAATGTATGATCAGTCGAAAGATGCCCTTCCACGAACGAAGAGAAAATCGGACTGATAATAGAACAGAGGGACTATCATTCGCACAGGTGGCCACGCAGACATTGGCCTACGAGTAGTCGAAAGCGAAGTCGAATAAAAAGTAGAACGAAGCAAGAACTTAGACTTGACTAAACGCACGAATAGATTAACATGTAGGCTGATAATCACGCAGCAACTAGGACCCTATGATCCCAATCTGCAGTCCAGGTGAAAAAGTATGACCTGCGATATTAATATTGACTTTTTGAAGCAACGTAATGCTCCATTCTGGTCCACAAGGTCTCTTTCTAAGAGGTGCTATTTAAATGTCAGCTCTTAGTGCTAAAACAGAAGGGAAATAAACGGGAACTGACAAACTGCAACGGACGAACAGCCATTCCGAAAAGCCGACGTTTCGTGAAAACCGGACGTACTCCCAATAATTAGTGGACGAACCGTCGAAGATTCTTACCGGTACTGTAAAAAAAACCAGACGAGAGTTCTATTTCACGACCAGGAAGGACCTGATTAACAAGCAATTAAGACCGACGAACCTGATGATCTCGGCCGTACAGGCATAACCAGATGGCTCTCCACTAGTGGCAACTTGAGACACCTTTTACGCCTAAGGAGTAAGGAGGTTCCATTTTTGACGAATTGTCGAAATCTGATTTCATGTGTCTAAGCTTACCTTCCTTTTCCAATCTTTACGGATATTGTAAAAGCAGGAAAACCTTGCTGAAGTACCTTCACGTTCAAACTTGAAAGGTTCGTTGATAGAATTAAGACCATTCTTTATTAACCCGCTTAAAATGACGCACTCTGGTTAATTTATTCATTTAAATAATTTATATACGCCCCTTCATTTTGTTGCGAGCTATTATATTATGAAGAGAGACTTAGGCCTAATTAAAACTGTTTGATAGTGATGGTATTAAGAGCAGCTCAACAGTAGACTGTAGAACTAAATAGTGACTCTCATGTACACACATCTATCAAACCTGATTGCCTAACTGTAATAATAATAATAATGCCAAGTTGGGCAGTATGATAAGGCAATAAGATATTAGCATTGCTAATGGACCCAATGTGTTAACTAAGGAGAAGACAAATAGTTGAAACACTGTTGACCATAATCGCATTTAAATGCGATTATACTGTGCAGAGGATAGTAGATAAGTATGCCATCTGAATAATTAATCTGTAGGGTCACCCGGGGGGTTATGGACACCCTGGGTGTTATGGCCACTGGTCTTCTACAGCTTAAAGTGATGATATAATAAACTCTAATCTGTTTATAGCTCTATGCGCATTCGTCCTTCACCTTTCAATTATAAATTGATGTCGCGATGGTAAAATTCAGATTTATACGCGTTGTTTTTTAAATTATCCAATTTCTCTATAATAGCTAACCCTGATTAGGAAAATTATATAAAAAGGTGCCTTTGGGATATAAAATTTTGAAGTTGGCAGTTTTAAATAATGGTTATTTGACAATGTATATGTGTCTTTTATTTCACGTCATGTCCTTCTTAAACGTGAGAAATTAACGATCTGATATAGCCTACCATTGCTATTGGGGTGATATGGACACTGAGACACCGGGGTGATATGGACATTGTCCATATCACCCCGGTTGAATGTCCATACCTCCCTAGCTGTATTTTTGTAAGTAAATAATGTTTTAAACAGACTAACTGATAATATTGGTACGTTTAATTGCTCTTTTTATCAGAATTATTGCAAACAATGCCACGAGAGTTCCAAAATAGAAACATTATGGTTCAGTTGTCTTTAGACAATGCCCAATTAGCAGGTGCAACAGTGAGGCGGTGAATCCATCGTATGTGCTACTCATGCAACGTAGACCTGCAGGAAGAGGTCTGGTAGGCCTATATCCCCAATGTTTGGGCAGTTTAATGTAGGCTAGCGGCGATGGCACCGGCTCAATCCTCTGTCTCATGCGGCATACCAGAGGAGTCACTGGGAGTCTGGGACCATCATCTATGTCAGTGTCGCTCAATTTACCGGAGGAGGCGCAGGCTACATAGTATGTGCCACTCAATGTAGGTCTACAGGAAGAGACCTCTGGTAGGCTATATCCACATGGATGTTTGGGCAGCTTAATGTACCGGCGATGGCATTGGATCAATTGCCTATGTCTACGGTATACTCAACAAATCGGAAGATTTCCCAGTGTCTTCAGAAATGGACACAAAGTGTTGTCTTTTGTTCTGGTTACCAATACTCTCATAAAGTCAATGACTGCTTAATGTTTCTTAATAACTTTCATATCAATCAGGTGCTGGGGTGATATAAACATTAGTGAGGTGATATGGACGCCCCATGTCCATATCCCCCCAATCACGGGGTGATATGGACACTAAACAAAAATTAAATTTATGAATTTTCTACAAAAACCTGTTTATATTTTCCAACATTTGATAACGTTCCAAGTATCTCTCCTAGAGTACTTTGAAATAGAATATTCACATTGTAATCTTTATTCAAACCTAAGCATATAATAGCCAAAAGGCTTAAGGGGTCCATAACCCCCCGGTTGACCCCTATAGCCTCAGTTGCTTGGTCAGATGGCTCGATAGCCACTTTTCTGATAACCCTGCACTTTTCTATCCCCAGGTGGAGTTACAGAACTATTCTTTGAACCTTTCAGATTTAAAAAATAAAGATCAGTGCTTTTGAGTTGTACGAAAATGGTCGTTTGATTCGTAGGCTATGCTTAATTCACCAGCCATTATTATAAGCACGGCGCAAATGAAAACAACAACAAAAGTTCAATCTGTTATGGTGTTTGAAGAATGCACAATTTAATCTGGCAACGTCATTGTCCCGTGAACAGCATTTCTAAATTTAAAACATTCCTGTTACTGTCGTGAATGAAGGGCGTAGGGTAATTGAACCTATTGGTGGCCACGTACCATTTAATGGCCAGTTTTTAATGTCATTTATCTCACCATCAACGAGGTTTCTAAATAAGCAGCTGTTACATTTTCGATTTCAATTTTCATGGGTATCTATCTTAATAAATACTTCTCGTGATCACGTGATGTTAGCCTCGTTTCCAGAGCTACGAAAGTTTCAGCTGGGAAAGTCGTAAATATTGCTTGTTTTTCTTCGTCCAATTTGTAAATCCAATCAGATTTAGCGTTCGCCAGGTTCGTTTGACTATTATTATGTTATGTTTGATCCACAGCAGATTAATTCTTTTATTTAAAAATATAAAGTCGGTGTGCTGGTTAAATGAGAAGAATTTCTAAATTAATTTCTTTCCAAATGACCGCATTTTACCATTTAATGGTCGGGTTGATACCATATAGTGGCCGAGGTGATACCATATAGTGGCCGGGTTGATACTAAATAGTGGCCATGGCCATTAATTGGTATCAGGGTGGCCATTAAATAGTTAAACTCCACACAACTGTTGTATGGATAGTTGGTTAGGCTAGTTGTTGGGGCTAAGATTAAGGGTCTTCCATTTATTCATTCATGAATTTATATAGCGCCTCTTCATGGAAACTACTGAGAGGCGCTCCTGACTACAGCGTGACCAGAGTAGGCCTACAGTTTTAGGCTTAGTGCAGAACTAGTCAGAAAGAGTCACAAGGCTGCAGGCACAGCTCTATGGGGAGCCCGTTAAGGACCACTGGGTATAGGCCTATACCAAGGAAAAGATGGTTTCTTACATTTAGGCCTACATTGTCTATTTTTACCTTCATTATCAGGTGAACAATGAATCCGTTAAAGAAACAAAAGAGTGGAGAAAAGTCAAAACGAAAAAATCGTGAAGTTGTTCCACGTGAAAAATCCAAGCGTTTCCAGTGGACCGAAGCGGAAATGAAAGCACAATGCAACATAGAAAATGTCCAGAGTATGAATTGCAATGATGGAGAAGTTGAACCTTTAATTACCTCTGCAGTGGTGCAAATAGACTCTGATGCTGGCAACAAACAAATGAACGATCATGGACATGGAGCAAGTGACCATAGTATGAATTGCAATGATGGAGAAGTTGAACCTTTAATTACCTCTGCAGTGGTGCAAATAGACTCTGATGCTGGCAACAAACAAATGAACGATCATGGACATGGAGCAAGTGACCATAGCAATCCCACTCCGGATGAAGGTGCAGCAGCTGAAAACAGACCATGTGGAATTTTACTAGCGCTAAGTGCATTCGAATGCTCTTTGCCTGCTGACAGGTTGAATTTATTTCAACAAGCATATGCTGCTGGCGAAGATACTGAGTTCCTTCAAGACCGGTTCTATATGACATGGAAGGGTTTGAAGGAAATATCGGTTTTAGAAGAGTCGTCATCTTTGCTGAATTTTTCGACTGCTTCAGTGGATCTGAATTCACTTGAACATGACGTAATTCAGCAAAATGAAGATCCGGTAAACATTTCTTTAGGTCCAATGGATATGGATATCTTCCTATCTGGAGACATATTGGATATTCATTTGGGCCTTCCAAGCAATGATAACTGTGAAGCAACTGACGAAGTGGAAGCTTTGTTAAGCATCAACTCCAGCAGGCCAACAGCACAAGCACAACCTGAGGTTCTAATTTCCTTCCCGTTCCAGAATTCCTCAAGTCCAATGGATCAAGACTCTGATGTACTTCCATATCCAAAGCCCCAACTGCGACAAAGAAAAAGGAAGGATGGCCTTAAATCAAATGATAAATTTTTTTTTTAACATCTAAAGAGGCCTATGAGTCAAAACTAAAGGAAAAAAATGCAAAGATTGAAAAAGAAAAACAGAAAATTGAGAAACAGAATTTACAAAAAGAGAAAAAAGAACAACTGGCTAAAAAGAAAGAGTCTAGGCCTAAAGAGAAAGCATTAAGCCTTCGGAAAGCCAAGAACAGTGCACAAAAGCCGTCTCAAAAGCAGGAACTAAGAAAAAAAGCTCCAGCTAGAAAACGCATGGAAGTAAACTGGCAGTGCAGTGGGTGTAACGGTTTATACTTTGATGCAAAGAATCCAAAGTACAAAGAAACCTGGATTGAGTGTGTCGAATGCTCGAAGATCCGCTATCACATGTCCTGTGCAGTTGGCCATGGGAAATTCGACAACGATGATTCTGATGGGGATTTTACCTGTTCAGTTTGTTTCCAGTAGGCTGGGTCCCATTGAGACTAACTGCAAAACAAACACTTGACAGAAATTCTCCATGCATGATAGGCCTAGGGACCACTTTTTATGTGTCTTGCTTTTGAGGATATTGTGGTTACTATAAATCAGTGCTAAGAAAAGTAGTTATTAAAGCAGGTAGGCCCTACCAACCATACCACTATGGCCTAGGCTATAGGGCCTAAGTTCCAGGGTAATTGATTGCTTCTTTCTGCTAGTTTTAATCCAGAGTGCCTAGCCTACTGGGCCTCTAGCTGGTTGTGCATTTACAGAAATATCAGATTTTGATTTACAGACATCAAGTTAGGCTTTTCATATTTTGCTTTCTAAGAGCAAATAACTTGTGTAATATAGGTTAGGCCTAGGCTATTGCTATTAAATACTAGGTTCCAGAAGGCTACGATAACAATATATAGGCCTATATATAAACAAACGAACACTAAGCCGAGGCTAATGTTTGACACAATTGCTAAAGTTTTATATTTTTAGGTTTTGTTCTCCTGGAGATGTAATTTGAAGACATTCTTGTGTATTATTGCTTGAAATATATTTGGTGTGTCATTAGGCCTAGCCTATGCCAAGTAGGCCTATATGTACATGATATTTTCCCAATTGGATCAATGGAACTATCTGAATTGTACCAAATGAATGGTCATGGCTACTAAATGGTACTTGGTGGCCATTAAATGGTGCTTGGTGGCCATTAAATGGTATTTTTCTGGTCTTGTGTTTTGGATGATTATAGCAAGCACAGACTGTTTGTAAATTGATATGCCTGGCCATTATATGGTATGACAGAGGGTACTCTTCATACATAACTAAATCTATATGGTGTAGCTTATGTAGGTTCTGCAGAGTACTGGTCAATTAGAACTTGTGGCCACTAAATGGTACAATTACCCTAGGGTCTACGACACAATAGTTCTATGACAAGTTTAGAGCATTTTGCATACTATTGGTGAGCTGTTAGAGTGCTCTAAAAAGTTTAGCTCACTGTCAACAGTATCTTCCCTTCTAGGCCTATTGAGGACAAACGGTCTATAAAGAGCACTAAATCGAAATGAAACTTGACGTGTTCCCTAAATTTAAGTATCATTTGACGTACAATGGGTACAAATTAATGATCTAAAACAAACTTAACGTGCATTTCATTCAAGTTAATTTTAAATCACTTGGATGCAACCAGAAAGAAGCCAAGCCATTTTTAAAACTTGTCCTCGTAAAGCCTACTTAATTATCT
Organism: Lumbricus terrestris; assembly: GCA_949752735.1. Lineage (NCBI taxonomy): Eukaryota > Metazoa > Annelida > Clitellata > Crassiclitellata > Lumbricidae > Lumbricus > Lumbricus terrestris. The sequence goes on from OX457036.1 coordinate 84,768,285, forward strand.
CTACTCTGTATCCCACTAATGTTTCTGCACGTATTACGGAACTGTGGTCCAGTCCTTATTAGCCTAATTGAGATTTTTCTCTACATTATTTTGGTTTCCATTCAATACTCTGTCGTTCAACGGAGCAAGAGGCTGTTGGGACGTTGACATTAACAGATATGTAGGAAAATGTATGTCCTTCGCTCCTCGTCTAGGGGTGAGCTTCTGGTTCTGCGGGCTCGCTTGGCTATTAAGCAGCGCCGTGCTTTCTCGGTCGTGGGGCCTGCAGTCTGAAACGACCTCCCGGTTACGCTTCGCTCTCTACTTGGGTTCTACAAGTCTTTCACGTCCTTTTTCTTTGTTCGTGGTTGGGCTGGGAGCTACTCTGAGTAGTTTCTTGAAGGTGCGCTATATAAATGCTCTGAATTAATGAATGAATATGGCCATCCGCGTTTAATATTATGACTCACCCCAAGTAAACCTACGTCTGTTAATTCTACACTCGTGGCTAGATAAATAAGCTTATAGCTTTTCAATTACGCATGCCTAACTCATAAGGTTAGAGGCAAATGTATGATAATATATTATTATTATTATTATTATTATTATTATTATTATTATTATTATTATTATTATTATTATTATTATTATTATTATCCTATACCAAACTCATCAATTGATGGCAAACCGTCAATTGAAAATCCTCTTTCATTTTATCTATCCACCGCCGTGTCGACCTTAGATATTGATTCAAATTTCTCCTTCCTCCTGCCACAATTTTAAAAAGTAACATCTGGCTTCGGTAATGTTTACCAAAGTAAGGTTGTTTACAAGTTATTTTCATATTTTAAACTTTCCACCTATTAGAAATTTTTGGTCAAAATCCGACCTGTTATTAAGTGTCTTTTACTTTTTCACGCTAAACTCCTCATGTCGTAAATTGCCAAATATCTCGAAAACGAAGAATTATCATATGTATGGGAAACCTCGCTTACAATTTCTTGATTTATTGCCTATTTAGATATATCCAGTTTGGTTCACACATCGCTTTAATGACAGAGGGAAATTTAAACTAGTTTTCCGTAAGTTATTATTCGCTTCTTCTTAGACAACGTTCATAGCTTGCGCATGCGCAACAGCGCAGGTTACAGCTTAATAAGCAGACACGCTACTGGCCAACGGGAACCCTGCCACTGGATGCACTCAGCCAGGGCCAATTCCAAGCCCCTAAAGGAGGAGGGTAGTCTGTTAGCGTATTTCAATGGCAGACATTTACTCCAGGAATATGCTTAACGCATGCGTGCATAATATTCATCATCATCATCATCATCGTCATCGTCATCGTCATCGTCATCGTCGTCGTCGTCGTCGTTCGTCGTCGTCGTCGTCGTCGTCGTCGTCATCATCATCATCATCATCATCATCATCGGCCTCGTCGTCGTCGTCGTCGCCGTCGTCGTCGTCTTTATCCTCGCCATCGTCGTCGTTGCCATTATCATCATCACCATCGCCAACTAATCATCACCATGATCTGCATCTTCATCTCTTTCCTTAGCATCAAGAATAAGATCAAGATCGTCATCATCGACGTCGTCTTCATCATCATCATCGTCGTCGTCGTCGTCATCTTCATCTCATCATCATCATCATCATCATCATCGGCCTCGTCGCCGTCGTCGTCGCCGTCGTCGTCGTCTTTATCCTCGCCATCGTCGTCGTTGCCATTATCATCATCACCATCGCCAACTAATCATCACCATGATCTGCATCTTCATCTCTTTCCTTAGCATCAAGAATAAGATCAAGATCGTCATCATCGACGTCGTCTTCATCATCATCATCATCATGGTCGTCGTCGTCATCATCATCTTTTTCTCATCCTCCTCCCCTCCTCCTCCTTCTACTTCTCCTTCTCCTTCTCGTCCTCGCCATTGTTCTCCCTCTCCGTCCCCATCATCCTCATCATCATCATCTTCTTCTTCTTCTTCTTCTTCTTCTTCTTATCCTCCTTCTCCTTCCTTCCTCCTCCTCCTCATCTTTCTCCTTCTCGCCCTCGTTCTTCTTCCTATCCCTCTTCCTCCCCTCCCTCCCCTCCTCCTTCGCTCCTCGATCCTGCCCTTTCCCTCTCCTTCCCCCTGCCGCTCCCCATTCCTCTTCCTTCTCTTTTCTTCTAGTTCTTCTCCTGCTCCTTCTTGTACTCCGTCTTCTCATCTTTCTTCTCCTCCTTCTCCTTCTTCTTCTCTCCTCAATCTTTTCCCCCTCCTTCTCCTTGTCCTTCTGCTCCTTCTCCTCCTCCTTCTCCTTCTCACTCTTCTCTTCGTTCTCCTTCTCCTTCCCATACCTCTCCACATTCTCCTTCTCCTCCTTCTCCTTGTTCTCCTCCTCCTTCTCCTCATCCCTCTTCTCTTCCTCCTTCTCCTCCTCTTGCTTCTCCTTCATCTTCTCCTCCTCCTTCTCCTTCTACTCCTCCTTCTCCTCCTTCTCCTCCTTCTCTTTATTATTCTCCTCCTTCTCCTTCTCCTTCTTCTTGTTCCCCTTGTTCTACTCTTTCTTCTTCTCCTTCTCCTCCTCCTTCTCCTTCTTCTTCTCCTTCTCCTTCCCATACCTCTCCACCTTCTCCTCCTTCTCCTTGTTCTCCTCCTCCTCCTTTTCCTCATCCCTCTTCTCTTCCTCCTTCTCCTCCTCCTGCTTTTCCTTCATTTTCTCCTCCTCCTTCTCCTTCTCCTCCTACTCCTCCTTCTCCTCCTTCTCCTCCTTCTTTTTATTCTTCTCCTCCTTCTCCTTCTCCTTGTTCCCCTTGTTCTCCTCTTTCTTCTTCTCCTCCTTGTTCTCCTCCTCCCTCTCCTCCTCCTCCTTCTGCTTTTTCTCCTCCTTTCCTCCTCCCTCTCTTCCTTCTCCTCCTCCTTCTCCTCCTTCTCCTTCTCCTCCTTGTCCTTCTCCTTCTCCTTCTCCTCCTTCTCCCCCTTCTCCTTGTTCTCCTCCTCCTTCTCGTCATCCCTCTTCTCTTCCTCCTTCTTCTCCTTCTGCTTCTCCTTCATCTTCTCCTCCTTCTCCTTTTCCTTCTTCTGCTCCTCCTTCTCCTCCTCCTCATCCTTCTCCTCCTTCTTATTCTTCTCCTCCTCCTTCTCCTTGTTCCCTTTGTTGTCCTCTTTCTTCTTCTCCTTCTTCTCCTCCTCCTCCTCTCTCTCCTCCTCCTCCCTCTCCTACTTTTCCTCCTCCTTTTCCTCCTCCCTCTCCTCCTTCTCCTCCTCCTTCTCTTCTTTCTCCTTGTTCTCCTCCTTGATCTTCTCCTTCTTCTTCTCCTCCTTCTCCTCCTCCTTCTCCTCCTGCTCCTTCTTTTCCTTCTTCTTGTTCTCCTTCTTCTTCTTCTCCTCCTCCTCCTAACTCTCTTTCTTATTCTCCTGCTTCTCCTCCTTCTCCTCTTTCTTCTTGTTTTTATTCTTTTTCTCCTCCTTCTCCTTCTCTTCCTCCCTCTCCTCCTTCTCCTCCTCCATGTCCTACTCCCTTTCCTCCATCTCCTCTTCATTCTGCTCCTCCTTCTTCTCCTTCTTCTTGTTCTCCTTCTTCTTCACCTCCTTCTCCTCCTCTTCCCTCTCCTCCTTCTCCTCCTCCTTTTTACTTTTCCCTCTCCTCCTCCTCCTCCTTCTCCTCCTCCTCCTCTTCCTCCTCCTTCTTGTTCTCCTCCCCCTTCTGCTTCTTGTTCTCCTTCTTGATCTTCTCCTTCTCCTCCTTCTCCTCCTCCTTCTCCTCCTTCTCCTCCGTTTCCTTCTCCTTGTTCTCCTTCTTCTTCTCCTCCTCCTCCTTCTTACTCTCCTTCTTATTCTCCTCCTTCTCCTCCTTCTTCTTGTTTTTATTCTTTTTCTCCTCCTCCTTCTCTTCCTTCCTTTCCTCCTTCTCCTCCTCCATGTCCTACTCTCTTTCCTCCATCTCCTCTTCATTCTGCTCCTCCTTCTCCTCCTTCTTCTTGTTCTCCTCCTTCTTCACCTCCTCCTCCTCTTCCCTCTCCTCCTTCTCCTCCTCCTTCTTACTTTTCCCTCTCCTCCTCCTCCTCCTCCTCCTCCATCTCCTCCTCCTCCTCTTCCTCCTCCTTCTTGTTCTCCTCCTTCTTCTCCTACTCCTTCTGCTACTTCTCCACCTCCTTCTTTTCCTTCTCCTCCTCCTTTTTCTATTCCTCCCTCTCCTCCTTCTCCTCCTTCTCCTTTACCTTATTCTCCTTCTTCTCCTCCTCCTCCGCCTTCTCCCTCTCCTCCTTCACCTCCTCCTTTTTCTCCTTCTTCTTCTCCTTCTTCCCCTCCTCCTTCTCCTCCTTCTCCTCCTCCTTCTTCTCCTCTTCTTCCCCTTCTCGTTCCCTTCCCCTTCTACATCTACATCTACATCATCATCACCAGCAGCAGCATAATCATCATCATCATCATCATCATCATCATCATCATCATCATCATCATCATCATCAACAACAACAAGAACAACAACATTATCTCCTTCGTGCCAGGTCGTGGTGAAAACTTGTCGTCAAATACTTTGGATATGATCAGGGCACATTACTTCAAAACTTACCAATTTATTATTCCAAAAGCTCTTCCAAAATAAAGGCAGTTTAATATAGAATCCAATGAGATAGTACAAACAAAACCATGTCATTTCGCAAGCGTGCAACTCTTGCACTGATGCCTTTCTGACTAATGGTCGTTTTGTTCCATTGATAACCACATCCCGGTTTTACACTAGGTTTCAGCTCGTCCTCCTCCCTTCATGGTCTATGCTCGAGACATACAGGCATGCAGACAGGCAGACGAACAAACATGCAGGTGTATAGATGGACAAACATAAGGAAGACGGAAAGACATTTAGACTGACAGATAGACAGACGTACAGACGGTGAGATCAACAACCACAGGCGGGCAGATCTTCATACTGATAGACGGCCAAGCAGATAGCCAGAAGCACATACAAACATACATGCCCACGGCCAAATGTACGAACATATATTCAGACATACGTAGGCCTACAGTCGTGAAACCGGACTGTCATCGATACAGAGCGAAAGGCATTCAGATGCACAAAGGCACAAACTAAGAGGCAGACCAGAGACAAAGTCATAATGACGCTCATAATTATATACAGATCGTTTATATGGGCTGTGAGCTTCTTGGCTAACAGTGCGTATTATCGCAGTTGCTCGCTAATGACGACTCGCTAATGACGCTTGGCTTCCAGCTGACTGGCGTCATTGGTTTGTTTGAATCACATAAACAGAGAAGAGAAGCTCTGTTGTGGTCGCGCTGAAAGGTACTTCACAGAACTTCAAGAAGCCAGACCACGAAACGTCACCGCTCTCTAAGCAATTTGACCCCCAGCAGGCGGCTCACTTGGGAGAATGGCGACTGGCGATGCCTGCAGTGTATGGAGTCTTGCAACAATAGGCCTATGTAGGCCTACTAGTATGTATGATATTAATCCGATGTATTATACTAAATGATACGATTCCAATGCTGAAATCAACGATTACGTTGCCCAGCAGCATCACCGCGCAAGAGAGGACTTCTTTTAATGACACCAAGCAATACATGTAATCTGTTTATAAGTAACATTACTTAAATATTATTTTCGTTATAAATAGACAATCGTTTGCTACGGTATTCTTTTTTGCGCATCTGTGCCACTTGCTATTTTCACCACAGGTCTTCCACTCAAAACTGAAAACAGTGCTTTTTCAAAAATCCGATCCTTATTCCTCCTTTTCTCTTCACAAGCCTCGTAATTTTACCGCTAAATGTCATCGAACTTAGCCGTCCCGTCACGTCTGTCTACCTGCTGGACTCCCCGGATCTTGGCCCGATGCCTATCGATTTTGGTTTGAATATTGCTTGCGAGTAAGCTAGTTCCCGCGACACCGTTTCTGTGGGCGCTGCATAAGTTTCGAGATATCGATTACGATTAATTACTAAAACGATCTGCCGATACTTTTACAATCAAAAATTTTCTCTTAGATCTTATGGTAGCATATCTAACAGTCACAGAGTTTGATCTAGTCGCCTTTTCTATGGAAACTAAGGGTTCTGAAGAGAACCAGCAAGCTTCTGGCGACTATATCGACAAGGCACGTAGACTCGAGCAATCAAGAGTTTGGGCCAAGATGACGTTGTCATCATCATCATCATCATCATCATCATCATCATCATCATCATCATCATCATCATCATCATCATCATCATCATCATCATCATCATCGTCATCGTCATCGCCATCGTCATCATCATCATCATCATCATCATCATCGTCATCATAATCATCATATAAGGTGTAGGGGTCCTTTGTTATGGAATGGTTTGCCACAAGGCCTTAAAGCTCCTCCTAATATTAACCTGTTTAAAATAAACCTACGTAAATGGCTAATAGAGGCCCATAACTGATATTAAAATTATTTTTCAGCTTCATTCAAATATTCTCTGTATAGGCCTAGTGTGTTGAATTGATGTGCCTGTCTCCTTGCTGTGATGTTATGATAGCTGTGATCATCTCCATTCATCTACTGTTGCTTTGGTTTTTCATCAAATTGTGGTGTGTATCTATCAAAATTATTTAATAGTTTGTTTGGGGGCCCTACTAGCGGGATTTCCTCCCTTCTGTGTCTCCATTTGTGTCCACTATTGCACGAGTTTTTTTTATAACCTCGCATCCCGGGTCTAGGGACAACTGTCCACAATGGCATCACTTAACCTTAGAACCCCTAGGTTTAAGCAATCCTTACCTGTCTGAATAATTTATGTTAACTAATTAAGTTATTGGATTGATTAATGTTTAACAACTTGGTTATACTTGAAATGTTATTGTTCCTGACTTGGTGTGCTTGTTATTGTTACAAACGGACCAATAAATTGATTTGATTTGATTTGATTTGATTTGATCATCATCACTATCGTAATCCTCGTTATCGTCACCATCACCACATCTACCACCGCCACCACCATCACCACTACCACCACTAACAACAACAACACCAAAAACTACACTACCACAACCACCAGCATCATTATCGTCAGCATCACCACATCTACCACAAACACCACCATCACCACCACCACCAACAACAACAACAGCAACAACACCGTCATCGTCATCATCATCATCATCATCACCATCATCATCAACAACATCATCATCGTCACAGTCATGACCACATCTACCACCACCACCACTAACAGAAGCAGCAGTATCAACAACAGCAAGAACAGCAACAACACCATTATCGTCGTCATCATCATCATCATCATCATTATTATTGTTGTCGCCATTTTCACATCTACCACTAACAGAAGCAGCAGTATCAACAACAGCAAGAACAGCAACAACACCATTATCGTCGTCATCATCATCTTAGTTCTTATCATCATCATCATCATCAATTTCATTATTATGATCATCACCATATCTACCACCATTCCGACGTCGTCATCATCATCACAATCATCATCATCATCATCACCACCACCACCAACGCCGCCATCACCAACACCATCATCATCATTGTCGTCGTCGTTATCGTCGTTAAAACTATTATCAATGTCGTCGTCATCGTAATCGTTATCGTTGTCTCTATCATTGTAATTATCAACACCATCACCAAAAGCAACATCATCATCATTATCGCCACCATTACATCTACCACCATCGCCACCAGCACCAACATCGACAACAACAACAACAACAACAACAGCAGCAGCACCAACACTGACATCGTCATCATCATCAACATCCTCATCATCATTATCATCATCATCATCATCATCATAATTATCATCATCATCATCATCATCATCATCATCATCATCATCATCATCATCATTATCGTCACAATCCCCATAACCATAGCTACTACCACCACCACACTCGACAAGGCACATAGCGCCGAGAAAAGAGGAGTTTTGGCATGGATGCCCAATATGTCCTTGTGGTCATCATCATTATGATCATCATCATGGTCGTCGTCATCGTCATTAAAATTATTATCATCTTGGACATTGTCGTCGTGTATGTCGTCGTCGTTGTCGCTACCGTCGTCACTATCATCATTATTATCAACACCATCACCAAAAGCACTATTATCTTCATCATTATCATCATCAGCATCTCTTCCATCGTCATAAACAGAACTTCATCATCATCTTCATCATCATTTTCATCATCATCATCATCGTCTTCATCATCAGCTCCATCTTCATCACCATTGTGAAGGTCTTTATCGTCATCGCCATCATATTTATCTTCTTCATCATCTTGATCTTCATGATCGTCGTCATAATGGTATAATCAGTATAATCAGTATCGCAATCAGTATCTATCATTATCATCATCATCATCATCATCATCATCATCATCATCATCATCATCATCATCATCATCATCACCATCATTAGCTTTATCATCATACCCACCGGGGACTCTTTTATCAAAATCATCATCATATTTATCCTCCTCATCATCTTCATCTTCATTGTCGTCGTCACAATCATTCATAGCAGTATCTTCATCATCATCATTATCATAATTGTTGTCGTCACCTTCACGGTAATCATCATCATTATCATCGTCATCATATTCATCGTTATCATATTCAGAATCGGCGCTGTCGTCATCATCGTCGTCGCCATCATCATCATTTTCGTCGCGTATTGTCGTCGTCGTCATCATCATCATCATCATCATCACCACCACCACCATCATCATCATCATCATCGTCGTCGTCGTCGTCATCATCATCATCATTGCACTCCGGCGGTCTGTAGAATGGTTGTGAAGACTGTGTATTTGTGTGTAATGCATTGTCGACTATTACATGACGTTGTCGTCTCAAAGTGAATAGTCAGATCTGGCGACGTGCCACAGTCTGTGTGTGTTTGCGCGCGCGTGTGTGTTTGTGTGTATTTATGTGTATTGTATCAAAATACAATCTCGCGATATTCCAAATTCTAATTATATGCTACAATGTACAAGTGCACATGAGTGCAGTACGAGAATGGTAAAAAATAACTGATGGGGATCAGGCAATGATCTACGAGGTAAGTGGCAGGACGGCGTTCAGATTTGAAAATAAGTGCTTGGACACCGTCTATACGGTCTATGACCGTCCAGGCACACTTTAAACCCTGATCTCATGCAGCATTTCTAATACTTTTTTCAAATGCACAGCTTTTGAAAAGAAGATTAGAGAGAAAGGCAATTAGGCACTAAGCCTACAGAGCAAGTTGCAGCAATGGTTTGTTGTTGAATCACTTTTACAACCCTTATTATGGGGCCATCATGTGCTGTTGAATTAGCCGGGCAACCGGTTTATTTAGCTGCAAGGTTGATCCGTCCACCGTTGGCAATGAAGCTCGTACGGTTTTGTTCGACCCCCGATGTCTGGCTTTGTTTATCCGATTGAAATGTAGATAAGGATTCCTATGGGTGCCAACCCCTTATGCTCCTAAGCCGTGTGTGTATGTGTGAGTGCGTGTGTGTCTGTGCGCGCGCGTGTATGCATGTGTGTAATGACGTATAGACATGGATGCAGTGTGTTAATCTATTCCCCCCTCCTGTGGGGGGAATCAAAGGGGTGTGAGTAGCGAAGCGAGAGTCCGGCGGACGTTCGCCGAGGCGCATCGCGCCGGGGAGGTTTTGAGGAGGGATGTTACACTTCTCCCATAAGAAATTTGTTGAATTTTCACATTGCAATGGCAGTATTTTAAGGTGTCATCTTAACTAAGTTTCTCTACTATTTCAGTGCTGACAAGAGTGGTCTATAAGACTTCAATAAATACATTTAAAATGATGACAATTTCACTTTGAGTTTCCATATTGTAAGCCAATGGTAGTATTTTATTATTTTAATATGCCATCCTAACAAAGATTGCTCCACTATTACAATGCCAACAAGCAGGGCCGGATTAAGGCATGTTCAGCATGTTCAGCCGAACAGGCCCCACACTTTAGCACCCCCGTACCCCCCAACCGGGGGGGGACCCGAGTTTGAAAGGGGCCCCCAAATTTAGGTGGTCATTATGCCTCTTTGTGACTCTACAGATCCGGTCTGGTCAATGCCTCAACTAACCATATGGCACTGCCATAGCAGACCTAATGCAAATATCATACTGATTTTTGGCGTATAGTATAAAACCATTAGAGTTTGAAAGGGGCACCCAAGTTTAGCTGGTCTTTATGCCTATTTGTGACTCTATATACACAGATCCAGTCTGGTGCATGCCTCAACTAACCATATTATATGGCACTGCCATTGGATACCTAATGCAAATACCATACTGATTTTGGGCGTATAATTATAAAAGACATTTGAACTAACTCAGGCAATTTCGTCCACTTTCTCAAACACAACGTTTATAAATTGTAACTTATTATAATTGCTAAATGGATGAGGTGTCAAAATAAAACCTGCGTGAGGCCCAAACATTAAAGCCTGTGTAGGGTCCCAAGTGTCCTTGGTATGTGTCTGATCTCAAGTTTTCAAGGGGCCTCAGATGGAGCTGTAATTATACCTTTCATAAATGTTCATTCCTGAAACCACACACCGAATTATGTTTTAACGCAAAGCATACAAAATAATATTATGCAAACTAATAGAGCATTGTCCTTCAACCAAAGAGGAGACTTTGGGGGGAGAGTGTGGACAGGGGCAATTTGTGGTTGGGACGGAATCCTTGTATGCCCAATATTTCAGAAATATTTCATAAGTATAATCCACTGCCCATCAATAATGATGAATTTTGTTAACCCTCAGGCTACTGCCACCCCCCCTCTAGGTTTTTCCCAAATCAAACTTCTTTCGTTTGGAATAAAATTTTGACGTTTCAGGTAGCTGTAGAGGGTTCATTGGCACACATTTTGAGCTAAAGGTTTTTATGATGCCCCCTACCGTTCAAAGGTTATACCCGATATACCCAACGTACTATGGGGTGGATACCACCCCTTAGATTATCGATTATAACTTTTGCGCCCTTTAATATGAAGAGGCGCAAATTATACCATTCAATAGAGGGAATGTGGGGCTACATTTTGTTGATCATTGAGTTGTCTTTTGACAACCGGAAGTGCTCAAAATAAATTAAAATGTATATAAAGGTGTTTTATTTTCATAAAATTTTCATGTTTTTTCTATTATAACTTATCCATAATTTGTTTTTTAATAGAAATAAATTATGCCATTCTGTAGAGGACATTTAGGGCTATTTCCTATACTAAACAATTTGTCTTTTAATGACCGGAAGTGCTCAAAATAAATTAAAATGTGTGAAAATATTGGGTTTTTTTACAACGCAAGCCCATATGTCTGCGTAAACGTTTTTCAGCAGCTACAACATGTTTTTTGTTTTGATTGAGCACAAAACAGACTTATTACTAGTTTTTATAGATGAACATTTTACTTTATTATATGTAAACTATTTTTTATATATAACTCATGTATAAAACACACATAATCTGATATATTCCCTATGCGTAAGTATACGTTTTGTGGAATCGACGGGTACCCATGGTAAAAAATTCATAATTTCGAGTTGCATTCATATTTTCTAAACCTAAATATACAATTTTGTGCAGAAATGAATTCAGAATCCAATGGTGTATTACAAGTTATAGGATGTCTCAAACCAAACCCAAAATCCAGAGGGGTTGTAACCACCCCCCCTTGGTAGTCCGTGTTACAAAAAAGCTTGGTAGCCTGAGGGTTAATCCAGACTTAAATTCAAGTCGAGGCAGCTCCGAGATACATTAAATTTAGACTTAATTCAAGTCGAGGTAACTTCGGGATACATTCAAATTCAATGCGGGACAAGCCATTCGCAAAATCTTTAAATCCAGGTCATTTGTCAAGTAGGTAAAAAAAAGTTAAAGGGGCAGATGCCTCCTCCATGCAACTTCGCTTATGTTGTACGCATGCATACTATATATATATATACAATATATGCATGTATGAAGTATGTATGTACGCATGTGGATAATGTAACAATTTATTATATCAGTGACTCCCAATCCGTGGTCCACGGTCGAAAAGTGGCCCGCCAGGCCTTAAATAATGAACCAAAACCTCTGAAATAATTATATAAAATATACGCAAAAATGACATTTTGGACAGGATAAAATACAAAATTATTCTCTTTTACAAATTATTTTATTTGGATGTATATAAATAGCATCAAACATTCTATTTTTTATTCAATTTTGACTATTTTATATGCTCTTGGTTAATTAAATTTTGACCTTGTGGCCTCTTGATACCCTTATGTCCTCCAACTAAGAAAAAGTAGCCCTCACATCCTCGAACAACAACAAAGTGGCCCTAAAGTCAAAAAAGGTTGGAAATCACTGGTATATATGTAAGTATGCATGTATATATAAATGTATGTATGATGGTAGGCGTGTATCCATGTGTCCATGTATGTTTGTTAGTCCAGCATGCACACCCACAGTTCAATTTCTCGGGTTCCAAACTTCCAATGAACAATTATAGAAACCGCCGAGAATACCCACCCCCGCCCAGCCCACAGCCCCCACGCAAGTTTATCGCACCTATTCACCTCAATTCTTCCAGCTAGACAAAGACCCGCCTGGGTTGGGTTGCAAGAAGGGCGAAGAGAGGTCTGTGGCGGGGTGGGGTGAATACCCCTAACTGGACATCTGGATAGCATGAGTTGCATCGCTAATTATCAATGGGGTGGTGGATGTCGTGGACTTGGGGTGGGTGGGTGGAGCGGGGTATGGAAAGGAGCTGGGTGGTGCTTCTTGGGATTGGGCTGGAGTAGGGTTGCGATGGAACCGAGTTGAAAACAAAGTAAAACATTATTTTTTCCATTTACCAATTTGGGTTGGGACCATGGGCGGAGTTTGGTTTCCGTTCTTGGTGGGGCTAAAGCCCTCCTGGGGGGCTAGTCCAGGAAAATATACCATTTACACGGTTAAAAAAATTAATCTGGGTCTTCTTGGGAGGCTTAGCCCCCCCCTAGACCCTGATAAACTCCGCCCATAGTTGGGACGCAGTATAGGATGTGGCTTTGGGTGTGGTGGCCCAGGATTTGTGTGGGTGAAGGTGGAGTGAGGTGGGTACGGTTGGGGTATGTAATGCGGTGGAGCCGCGTTGAAAATAAAAGTTAAATATTATATTTTCCGTGAATTTCGTGTGTTTAAAATTTAGCTCCTACGTCTTGGCGTAGCGGGGAAATATCCGTGGAGGTCAGTGTTCATTCGATAATTTATATATAGCGTTCTTTCAAGAAAAAACTACTCAGAGGCGCTTCTGACTCCAGTGCGCCCAAAAAGAACAGTTTTAAGTTTTTAAAGGAAGAATCCTGGTAGATTTTCAGAGTGTAGGCGTAGCTCAAAATTAAGGCCATTGCAGACCACTGGACCAACCACAGAAAAGCTCGATTCTTCAAAGTAGCAGCACGAGCAAAAGGAATTAAGAGGGCTCCCTTATCAGCAGAACGTAGCGGACGACGTCCTTTGATACCAATGTAAGGCAGCATAGCTCTCAGAGGTAAATTGGGGCGAGGTCCGCGAGGCCCTCACAACATCGCCATACAAATGCAGCTACCCAGAACTCAATACGCTGGCAAAATTAATAGGGAGACAGTGAAGAACCTCCAACATGTAGTTTGAGACATGACTATATTAATTTTAGGGATTTGCCCAATTAATGTAAACAGCAACTAAAACTATTATCATTTTGTCAAATTTTTCTAGGGCAAATCCCATGTCTGTTGCTCTAGTTGTATAAGAAATAGTATTAGTGCAAATAATTATTAGCAGTTAGTCATATTCATTAAGAACAATGACAGTATCATCTATAGTGCCTCCCAATAATGTATTTACATGTATGTACATGTATGCATGCATGCATGTATATATTTATATTTATGCATGTATGTATCTATATATGTCTGCATATATCTATGCATATAAGTATATATGCATGTATGTATGTATGCGTGCATGCATGTATATATGTATGTATCCATGTAGGTATGCATGTATGTCTTATGTGTGTATGTATGTATGTATGCATGCAAAATGCATGTATGCAGGTATGTTTGTATGTATGTGATATGTATGTATATATACATGTATGTACGTTTTTATGTATATAATACGTAATTGCGTATGCATGTATGTTATATGTATGTATGCATATACAGTATGTGTGTATGTATATAATCTGTATGTATGTATGTAATATGTATGCTTGTATGCATGTATGTATGTATCTATGTTTGCATATACATGTATGCATGCATATAATCTTATGTGTGCATGTATGCATGTACATGTATATGTACATGTAACTTTGAATCTAATAATATGGGTAGGCACTGTATATATACAAAGAGGAATGTGGCCATGCATAATTGTATATATCTCATTGTATGCATTATGTTTGTCCAGAATGCACGCCAACAGTTTTGAAACTTTGCGCCTATAGATACATGGTCATCAGGGCCACCCAGTGGAAGGGTTGGCGAATCTCTCCCACCATGGGAGCAGGATGGGAGCAAAAACCCTAATTTTTGCTGTTTTCATCCCGTCGCCATAGTCTCACAGGTATTCACCTGAAACGTTGCAGATAGACAGAGTGCCACCGGGGTCATCTCCCCCGAATAAAATGTCCCCGGACAAAAAGTCCCCCGGACCACCAGCAGCAGCATCATCATCAATATCACAATTATCATCATCAACATCGTCATCACCACCACCAACAACAACAACAACAAAAACAACAACAACAACAACAATAACAGCGAACAAAAATTTCATCATCGTCACCATCATCAACATCATCATCGTCATCTTTTGTCATCTGACATAAAAAAAACACGCCATCATAGTCGTCATCGTTGTTAAATTATCATCGTCATCGCAGTCGCCGTCGTAATCGTCATCGTCACCGTCAACAAGATCAAGCATCCTCATTATCATCAGCATCATCATCATTGACCTCATCATCATCATTGTTGTCGTCATCGTCATCATCATCAGCTTCATCATGGGCATCGTGAACATTTTCTCATAATCATCATTTCTCTTCATCATCATCTTAGTCTTCAATATCGTCGTCAAAATATGGTGTAATCAGTATTATAATATAATCAGCGTCTGCATCGTCATTGTCATCATCATTTTCATCATTATCGTAATTTTTATAATTATCATCATTAGCATCAGCTCCATCATCGCCAAC
This sequence comes from Lumbricus terrestris, assembly GCA_949752735.1. NCBI lineage: Eukaryota > Metazoa > Annelida > Clitellata > Crassiclitellata > Lumbricidae > Lumbricus > Lumbricus terrestris. The sequence goes on from OX457036.1 coordinate 84,783,487, forward strand.
GTTACTATCATAATTATCAATGCCAGCATCAACATGATCGTCATCTTCATTATCATCATCAACATAAACATCATCATGGGGGCCAGGGTGGGGAGCGAAACCCCAAATGTTTTTCACTTTTTTGACAATTTTTCTGAAACTTTGTATCTAGACAGAGGGCCATCAGAGCCACCCGGTGGGGTGGTTGGTTAATCTCTACCATCATGAGGCCCACGGTGGGAGGGGGTTGCGAAAACCCTAATTTTCGGTGTAAATTTCCATTCCCTTGCCATAGTTTCACAGCTAGACATATTTTTACGCGGGCCACCTCGCCTCTACTCAGCCCACAGCTCGGCCTGCAAGGGCAGGGTGAGGCAGGGGGGGGCGTGGGGGGGATAATTTTTTCCGAAAACCGAAATTTCACGGGTGGCGTACCGGTCGAGGTCGGAGTGTAGTGTGGTGTGGCGGGGGCGGGGTGGCGGGTGGGGATGTGGGGGTGGGTGGAACAGTGGGCTAGGTTGTTGTGGTGGGTGGGGGTATGGGGAGTGGAGGTGTGGTGAGGTTTGGAAGGGGCGGGGTGGCGGGGGTGAGGGGGGTCGGGTGGACGGGAAGGGGTGGGGTGTGGGGGAGTGGGGATTGGAGAAGTGGGGTGTGGGGGTAGGGTAGATGGTGGGGTTGGGGCAGGGAAGGGGGTGGAGAGGGTTGTGGGGTATGGGGGATTTGTGGGGGGGGAATGGGGGAGAACTTTTCCGAAAATTCAAATTTTACGTGTGGCGTACCGGTGGAGATCGGTGTGTGGTGGGGTGTTGTGTGGTGGGGTGTTGTGGGGCGGGGTGGGATGGGGTGGGTGCGGTGAGGCTGTGGCCGGCAGCGGGTCGTATCCTAAATTTCCCGGGCAACGCCAGGTACCCCAGCTAGTATGATTATATATAAGGCTATTATTTCTTATTATTTATTTATTAATATAGTATAATTATGATGCTATCATATTGCAATGAGTATAAATTACTGTATATACTTGTACAAATACTAGTTTTGTCCAGCTAAAAGCATAGATGACATCGACTCCAGAAACATTTGGCAAAATCGTGATAATTTTTAATGTTTGATTGCTGTTTACATCATTGTATTACATGAACTGTTATAATATACTGCGATATTATATGCTATTTATATGATCATAATGTAATTATTTACTATTACAATATACGATACAAATCATACATTCTTGTTACAATGAGTATAACTAACTGAAAATATTTGTACAGATACTATTTTTGAACAACTAAATTGCTTCTCTACAGTGTTTTCTTTAAAATTTCAAACTGCCAAACTTAACATTTTTGGCCTTTGAACACTTAGTAAAACAACATCATTACTGCAAGGCTTCCAGATTTTGGTACCTGTAGTTTAATAGTTCTCAATTATTGGTTGGTTTGTGTACCATTTGTTATGAATTCCGCATTGTATCCTGGTCAGCAATTCAGGACCATCTTGGGAAACAGGGATGAGCTAAACCAGTGTTGAAAAGTTAGCTTAAATAGTCTAATATTATTATACTCAGGTCTGTAGTCATTCATTATAGTAAGCCAGCAACAGCAGAACTGAGCCTCTGAACGAAATTTCTCCCACCCCCACCCCCACTATCTCACCTCTCCACCCCACCACACCTACGGCACCCCACCACTCTCCGACCTCCACCGGTACGCCAACCGTGAAATGTTGATTTTCTGGGGACAAAATTCCCACCCCCACTCCCCACCACCCCCACTCTCCCACTCCCTCCACCCAGCCACACCCCACGACACCCCAACGAACTCCGACCTCCACCGGTAAGCCACCCGTGAAATTTCGATTTTCGTTAAAAAAACTTTCTTCCCCCAATTCCCCTCTCCCCCACGATTCCCCCACTCTCCCACCCCTTTACCTCCCACCACACACCACTCTCCCATACTCAACACCCAACCACACCCCACCACACTCCGACCTCTACCGGTAAGCCACCCGTTTAATTTTGATTTTCGGGAAAAACTTTCTTCCCCCAATTTCCCCTAATCCCAACCCCTACCCCACCGCTCCCCCAATCTCCCACCCCCACCACACTCCACGACACCCCACCATACTCCGACCTCCACCGGTAAGCCACCTGTGAAATTTTGATTTTCGGAAAAAACTTTCTCGCCCCAATTCCCCTTTCCCTCTCCCCCACCCCTCCCCCACTCTCCCATCCCTCATACTAGGGCCGGGCCTGTATCATTGTCGTCGTCATCATTATTGCGTTCAAGCATTCTTTAGGATGGCGGTGAGGACTGTGTGACAGGCCTATTATAGTCGAGGCAATAATTATTGCAGACGTGGTCACTGGTCCGCCCAAAGGATATGTTCCCAAAGTGGAACGTTTGGTCACTTTGAAAAGCATCATACATATGTAAAAATATAACTTTATTCAAATTATGCAGGTATGCAATTTTGCAAAAGTTGTGATTCACAAAGGCTAATACCCCACCTCCACTTTAACTTTTACCCACCCCACCCCATGCCCACCCATCCACGACAAAGCGGACACTTTTGAGTTTAAAAAAAAAAGATTTTTCAGTAAGAAACCCAGGAGATAGACTTAGCCGTGGACTCCGAAATTTTGAGACCTCCATGACTTAGCCCTGTGTCAGCCCATTCCAGACAACTGGGCCGATTACAGATGTTGTTGAGTTGAGTCAGTTGACTGGGCGTCTGGTTTATTTGCGTGCACGGTCTCTCCGTCCACCGTTGATGAGTCTTGTACGGTTTCGTTTGACCCCCCGCAGCCTGGCTATCAGATGGAAGCGTAGCGCCAGAGGGAGGTAAGGACTACTATGCAACCCCTTATGCTCCTGAGCTGTGTGTGTGTGTGTGTGCGTGCACGCGCGCAGGATGTACATCTAATGACGTAGAGACAGAGATGCAGTGTTTAATCTTGTACCATCCTGTGTGTGTGTGGGGGGGGAATCAAGGGAGTTTGGGAGGACAAACGAAAGTTCGGTGGACTTACACCCAGGCGCGTAGCGTCGGGAAGAAGAGGGTTTGAGGTGGGTTTGAGATCCTGCCATTAGTAATTTGTTGAATTTTCGCATTAAAATGGCAGCATATAAAACTGCCATTTTTACAAAGTAGCTCTACTATTTCAGTGCTGACAACAGCTGCGGTCTTATACTTCAATAAATATCAATAGTAAATTTTATTCATCATAATATGATAGTATCCGGGGACGGACAAATGTCCCCGGAGAAAATGTCCCGGACAAAATGTCCCTGGACAATAAGTCCCCGGTCAAAAAGTCTTCGGACAAAATGTCCCGGATAAAATGTCCCCGGACAAAAGGTCCCCGGACAAAATGTCCCCGGACTAAAAGTCCCCGGATAAATTGTCCCCGGACAAAAATCCCCGGACAAAATGTCCCCGGACAAAAAGTCCCCGGACAAAGTGTCCCGGCCAAAATTCCCAGGTTAAAAGTAATGTCCCTATACTACCTAAACCCAGCGCATGGGCGCCTAGCATTAGGCACACATACATTGAGAAATGGTCTTTCTGTCAGAGAACCAACCACCTTCTCTAAATTCATGAAAACGAGTCATTTTGAATATACATGTAACAGAACATTCTTAGCAAATCAACCAATTGCAAGCTGCATTTGGTTCACCATTTTAGACGAATTCTGATTCTTGCGTCAGAAATGCAAAAATTTGCCTTTGGGGCTCGGCTATTTTTCATAGTAGTCTATCTGCGTTTCTCCTACATATAGGCAGCCTTGATGGTGTGTGTCCAGCTCATTATTATGATGCTTTAAAAAATTATCTTAAATATCAATTATTTAATTATCTTAATTACAAGTTTTTTTGGTGAGACAATCGATCAGTCGAGAAATTTATCGATCGTTAGCGCGAGGACGTAACTATGCAGTGGCATGACAACCTTAGGCCCCTGGACACTCTAGTGGCTTGGGGACCCTTAAACATTAACAACACCACACTACAATGTTGCTAGACTGTTCTCTTTAGCCGTGGTTGTGTCGGGAGCGCTTCTGAGTAGATACGCTTGAAGAGGCGCTATTTAAATGTCTGAAATGAATGAAGAATACACTACTATACTTTTTGCGGTCCATATGTTATATCTTTGTGCATGTAATGTGGCACATCTGAGAAACAAAATTAGACCTAACCTACATTTGCATCAGTGAAGACGGGCTTAACATAAGAAAATTATTATATTTCTACAGTTGCGTTTCTGAGTATCACCTGGTCACCTGGTGCCGTCAGCTCTTGGGGCTCTGGCGACAGTCATGATGTATCCTCTCCATTGTCTCCTGTTTATTGTCGTCTCTCTTAGCTCTTCCAAGCTCATTCCAGACTTTTCCTGTACTTCATCCATCCACCTCTTCCTTGGTCTTCCGCGTCTTCTCCTTCCTTCACCGCATGCCGTCATCATCTCCTTTTCCAAACCGTTTGATCTCATCACGTGGCCGAAGTAGCTGAATTTCCGCCTGGTTGCTGTTTGTTGCAGTGTCTCCTCCCTCCCTATTCCGAGCTCCTCACGCACCGACTCGTTAGTTCTGAGTATACCTACACTTATAAATATGGAGGCCCCCTACAAACTTGAGGCCTGCAGGCGCGTCTTAATGACATATTGGCTTACTGAGGTATTGTTTTGAAGGCCCCACGCATGTCTTATTATGGGTCCACCCTATTAGGAATTTCAATGTTATAAACGCTGTGCTAAAGAAAGTAGGCTTACAAACTCTCTGTACTGACCTGAGTCAGTGTAAGTGGCGCTGCTTATGCACAAAATCAATAATAGCCTACTTATATTAGGTTTGCTGAAGCTGTAGGCCTACATGACTTTTGATGCACTCGATCCGACTCCGATTTGAGGCCTTCAGGTTGTAAGGTGTAAAAACACGAGTTTCATAAATAAACAGACACAAGTATAGGCATAATGAGCAGCTGAAATGAATTTGGAGACCCCTTCAACCTGAGGCCCGACCGACCGAAAGGTTCGGAGGGCCATAACGGCACTATCAAGACCATGGACTGGGCTTTAGACGAACAAAATTATCATCATCAGAGCCGTAGTCGCCGTTATCGACATCCTCGCCATCATCATTATCATCACCACCTCCAAAAGAACAACATCGGCATCATCAGCAGTATTATCATCATCTCCTCAAACATCATCATCATCATCATCATCATCATCATCATCATCATCATCATCATCATCATCATCATCATCATCATCATCATCATCATCATCATCATCATCATTGTTTATATTGATATCACCTTAAAAATACAGAATAATAAGTAAATCGATATCATAATCTTCATAACCATCGTCGTCGTCGTCGTCATCATCATCGTCATCAGGAGCCTAGAAACGACATGGCTGTGTTAGGGCGCCATAAAACATCGTCATTGTTATCAACATCAACATCATCATAATCGTCGTCGTCATCATCATCATCATCATCGTCATCATTATCAACGTCAACATCAACTTCATCATCATCATCATCATCATCGTCGTCATCATCATCATCATCATCATCATCATCGTCATCATCATCGTCATCGCCATCGTCGTCGTCGTCTTCGTCGTCGTCGTCGTCATCATCATCATCATCATCATCATCATCATCATCATCATCATCATCATCATCATCATCATCATCAATCATCATCATCATCATCATCACCACCATCTTCTTCTTCTTCCTCTTCTTATCCTCCTTCTGCTCCCTTCCTCCTCTTCCTCTTTCTCCATCTCGTCCTCGTTCTTCTTCCCCTTCCTTTTTCCTCCCCTACTCTTCTCTCGCTTTCCGTCCCTGCCCTTTCTCTCTACATTCTCGCTCCCCTCTCCTCCTCCTCCTCGTTTTCTATCTCCCCTCCTACTTTTCTTCTACTACTTCTTATCCTTCTTCTTGTGCTCCTTCTTCTCCTCCTTCTTATCATCCCCTTCTTCTTTTTCTCCTCCTTCAAGTCATCCCTCTTCTTCTTCTTCTTCTTCTTCTTCTTCTTCTTCTTCTTCTTCTTATTTGTCTTCTCCATCTTCTTCGTCTTCTTCTTCTTCTTCTCCTTCTTCTACCTCTCCTCCTTCTCTTTCTCCTGCTCCTTCTTCTTCTTCATCTTCTTCTTCATCTTCTTCTTCTTCTTCTTCTTCTTCTTCTTCTTCTTCTTCTTCTTCTGCTTTTCCTTCTCTTCTTTTTCCTCCTCTCTCTCTTCCTTTTCCTCATTTCCTCATCCCCTCCCCTCCCCTTCGCTCCCCTTCCCTCCCCTCTCCTCCCCTCCCCTCCCCTCTCCTTTCCTTCCCTCCTCTCCCCTCCCCTCGCCTCCCCTCCCCTCCCTACCCCTTCCCTCCCCTCCCTTCCCCTCCTCTCCCCTCTCATCCCATCCCCTCCCCTCCCCTCCCCATTTCTCCCCTCCCAATACCTCACCTCACCTCATCAACATTATCATCATCATCATCATCATCATCATCATCATCATCATCATCATCATCATCATCATCATCATCATCTTCTTCTTCTTCTTCTTCTTCTTATCATCCTTCTGCTCTCTACCTCCTTTTTCTCTTTCTCCATCTCGTCCTCGTTCTTCTTCCCCTTCTCTTTTCCTCCCCTCCTCTTCATTCGCTTTCCGTCCCTGCCCTTTCTCTCTACATTCTCGCTCCCCTCTCCTCCTCCTCCTCGTTTTCTATCTCCCCTCCTACTTTTCTTCTACTACTTCTTATCCTTCTCCTTCCTGTGCTCCTTCTTCTCCTCCTTCTTATCATCCCCTTCTTCTTTTTCTCCTCCTTCTAGTCATCCTCTTCTTCTTCTTCTTCTTCTTCTTCTTCTTCTTCTGCTTTTCCTTCTCTTCTTTCTCCTCCTCTCTCTCCTCCTCCTCATTTCCTCCTCCCCTCCCCTCTATTCACCTCCCCTCCCCTCCCCTCCCCTCCCCTCCCCTCCCCTCCCCTCCCCTCCCCTCCCCTCCCCTCCCCTCCCCTCCCCTCCCCTCCCCTCCCCTCGCCTCCCCACCCTTCTCCTCCTCTCCTCTCCTCTCCCCTTCCCTCCCCTCACCCTCACCTCATCAACATCTTCATCATCATCATCATCATCATCATCATCATCATCATCATCGTCGTCGTCACAATCTCCATCACCATTACTTCTACCACCACCACACTCGACAAGGCACGTAACGTCGAGAAAAGATGAGTTTGAGCATGGATGCCAATATGTCGTTGTTGTCATCATCATTATGATCATCATCATCATCATCATAGTCGTCGTCATCGTCGTTAAAATCATTATCATCTTGGGCATCGTCGTCGTGTATGTCATCGTCGTTGTCGTTACCGTCGTCACTATCATCGTCATCGTCATCAGCTCTATCTTCATCACCATCGTGAAGGTCTTTTTCGTCATCACCATCATATTTATCTTCTTCATCATCCTGATCGTCGTCATAATGGCATAATCAGTATATTCAGTACCGCAATCAGTATCTATCGCCATCGCCATCGTCGTCGTCATCGTCATCATCATTATCATCATCGTTGTCGTCGTCGTTATCATCATCTGCCTCTTCGTGAAATTCTTTATCACCGTCACCACGAACGATAATCATCATCATCAGCAACATCATCGTCATCAATCATCATCATCACCTTCATCATAATCATTAGCAGCAGCAGCAACAGTGTTATGTGCAAGAGTGCCATGGTTTGAAAACTCGTCAAGTCAAAGGCATTGGAGTTGATCAGAACACATGATTTCAAAACTTACCAAAAACTCTTAGAAATTAAAATCAGTTATAATAGAGTCCAGTGAGATTGTGCAAACAGCCAAACCATCCACAAGTGTTTAACTCTGCACTGCATTTCTGCCTATTGGTCATCTCATTCCTGGGTTAGCCCCCTTGTGGCTTTCAACTGGGTCTATGCTCCTCCTCCTCCTCCTCCTCCTCCTCCTCCTCCTTGTCTTCCCCATCCTCCTACTTCTTCTCTCCCACCTTATTCTCCCCATCCTCCTGGTCCTCTTCCTCAACCTCCTAACATACGGGCATGCAGACATACAAACATATAGCCTAGACGTCTAAATAGTCTAAGATAGACACACATAAGGACGGGCAAACGGAAAGACATGTAGACGGACAGATAGACATGCATACGGACAGTGAGAACAACAGACGGGTGGACGGACAAGCAGATGGACATACGCAGGAATAAATGCACAAACATACTTGTGGCTAGGACTTACGCACAGTCGCGGAAGCGGACTGTCATGGATACGGGTAGAAAGACATTCAGATGTACAAAGCCACAAACCAATAGGCAGTGCGAAACATAATGACACTCTGATAATATTATACAGATCTCTATCTTGGCTAACAGCGGATTAGCGCATTATCACAGTATGACGCTAATAGCGTTTACGCGACCTCCAGCTGATTGTCAACACTGGACTGCGCGACCGGCCAAGACAGAGGAGAGGAGCACTGTTGTGGAA